>JACXGK010000076.1:0-100731 GCA_016801125.1 Novumbra hubbsi
CTGCTGGGGGAGGTCTGCCAGACAGAGACTGGGCCTGCTGGGGGAGGTCTGCCAGACAGAGACTGGGTCTGCTGGGGGAGGTCTGCCAGACAGCTTTTTGTGAGAGTATGATGCATATGCATGGGAAAACTGTCTCAGACACGCCGGTCCCAGTGTTACCAAAACTGGCATCCCCAGGGGCGGGGCCTCGCCGGCAACACACTCCTCCTCCTGGGCATGTGGCCAAAGTAGGAGTCAAGCGCACCAATTTGGATTGAACAACCTTTTCCCCAGTTAGTGGCCCACTACCTTTTTTTACTGAGTTTTCTTATACCTGCTTGTTTCCCTTTCCTTAATATTGATCCTCTTAGCTATTCCGTCCTTTTTGTTATTTTTCACATTTTCCACAGGTCAAAATGTTACTCAGATTAAATGTCAATTCTAAATCAGTTATGTCAATTAGATTAGATTTTTATGTTATAATGGGTCAACAAAAAAATCATGTCACTTCTCCGTAGGTTATAGTGTGTTTGTATTTTTTGTGATTTTAAATGCTTTAACAAATGTGTAATTAACATGACAGATAAGGAAAGAAGAATCCCAGGAACACTGTTAGCCACTTCCACGTCTTTGGAAAGGTAAGTTGGCATGGACTAGCTAGGTAAAAGTTAGCATGCTAATTGTTGTTAGCTTGGTAAATGCCATTAATTTGCTAAATGCCATTAACTTGCTAAATGTCATTAGCTTGCTAAATGTCATTAGCTTGTTAACTATTGTTTGCTTGCTAACATTAAGCAATTTGCTAGCCTTCGAATGTTAAATAGACACTGCTCCATAGTATAAACAGGCGCCCATACTGTTGCCTGCTAATTAGCTAACTGCAGCATTGTAGATGCTTTGTGGCTTATCAACCTTTTGGATTGTACAAACAAAGACTCATGTTTTAGCCACACTTGAATGTGTTGAATGTGCACTGTGTCTGTAATCTATACGACTTCCTTGTTTTACATCATATATATACATGGATATCTATGGATACCATAGATTTACATTTGTTTGGAGTGTTAGATTAAAAAGCAGATTGAGAGTGCATTTAAGTTTAGCACAGGCGTAATATGTTTCTGATACTAACCCCAAATTTATATAAAGAATCCATTATGTTTTTGTAAAATGGTGACAGTGAAATGTCAGTGTCGTGGGGAAACTGACTGACTCTGACTCGCATTACCCTGCTCTTGGTCTCGACTCGGTCTCGACCCCTCATTGTCTTGGCCTTGACTCCGACTCGATCGCTAACTGTCTTGGTATTGACTTGGTCTCATTCCCTCACTGTCTTGATTCCTTGACCAAACATCTCCCATATCTGGAAGTTAACATAACGTAAATTCACAACCAGGTTGAAGACACCAAAGAGATGCAGTGCAGTCCATAAGCATTTAGACAGTGACATTAGTTTTGGCTTTGTACTCTAGTCAAGTGCTTCCGGCTAATGTTGGGTGGTTTTCTAGTGGGTTAGTCATGTTGTTGGCACAGGAAAACGAAAATCTGACCATACATCTGTGACCAACGTGCCTGGTCTCGACGTGGTCCAATTTTAATCCCTGCAGTTACAGGTTGACCACACAAACGGGAACCACACCCTCTACCTTTTCCCCCCTCACCTCTAGTCAATACCTCAGTGGCTAAGCTGGGTAACCACACCTGTCAGCTTCACCTGTTGCTCTTCAGATGCAGCCACCTCTCCCTCAGGTATGTGAAGAATCCCTCTCGTCGTCATTTTCCTCCAATAAACCATTATTTTACAGCATCTAAGTCTCTATATGTTTTGGCCTACGTCATTTCGACTTCAACTAGCAGGTGTGTGTGTGTTAAGTTATGTCAATTGAAGCACTCAAGGTTAGACACCACAACATACATTTCCCATGTGAGCAACTGCTGGGCTGGCTGGCTGGTTGGCAATGAGGATTAGTGGGAATCCAGGGGAATCCCCTAAAGTGTAGCCAGCTTTGGCTCCTTTCTTCACCATCTAATGTTTATAAGGATTTTAGACTGCAACAGCTGGTAGCCAGGAGCATAATGGGAAGGCCTCTCTCTCTGTTTGGAAACATTGAAGCACGAGAAAAGCAGATGTAGCGGAATTCTTCCCTGTCTAATTGTGTAGTTGAATTACTCCATGTCTGAAAAGTGCTGTATGAGCATATTTTGTACGTGTGTGTATTTCACAAAGTGTTTCACAAACTTCAATGAAACGTGAAGTAATGTCACGGCTTGGACTTCGCCGTGAGTCACCCAAAATCGTTATCCATAAAATTCAAAGTTTCAATAAAATCACCTAAAAGTGTTGCTGCGGTGCACTGCTCCTGTGGATGCCATCAGAACTAGAGGGCTAGTGAGAGGCAGCCACTACGCTAGTGTGTCCAGCGGCAGGATGTTGTAAATATCACACAGTGGCGTTCCCCAGACAGACAGAATCGCTGGGCGGGAAGCAGAGCTTTTACTGTCTGCGACGCTCTTCGCTCTCTGCCAGACTTGTCTGTAGTCTCTGGTTAGAGAGCTTTTCTTCTCGGTGTCTGATCTTATTACCCATGCAGACTTCAAGAGGAAAATAAATTCTCAGTTCCTATACTATCTCCGTGGCAGATTTTTCCGTTTCCATGGCAGTCACACAGAGGGCGTGGCCTGTACCTGCTCTCCCTGGTCCTCAACGTGTACGAGAAGGTCCCGACACCGCTAGGAGCCCACAGATGGTTCTTTTGCATGGACGTTTCTTGTAAGAGGTGGAGGTGGAGGTCCAGAACACAATGGAAGACTGTGGGTCAGACACTAGGGCTTTATGAGGGCTTTTACTCTTATCAGACAACAGCCACATTGCACAGAACTGCCTGGCCGTTATTACAACAGTCCGTGCTGCTGACTGAGAGAGGAGTTAAATCCTCCCATCTCCTTCCGCCCCTATGAGAGTTGACATAACTCACGCCGTTCGTGCGTTTGACACGCGAATTGCATGCTAAATTATGTGTCGATACATTTGCAACCGGCATGCAGTTATACATTCTGAGGACACAAAGGCCACTGGGAATTACCCAAGCTCGGATTCAGTGTTTGCTGTTGCGACACCTTTCGTCCTGTTCCCTTCCCCAAACTGATACCATTGTTTCAAGTAATCTAGCCTCAGGGGGTCTGGATGGCCAGCCATGGTAATTTAGACAGGAGGTCACGTGACTATAACAGAGCTGTGGAGATTAACCTCAGACAGGAGAGCCTTCACCAATGGCTGCCCCGCCCATTGGTGTACTGCCAACAGACGCCGCGTTCAGACAGACTCTTCAATCCCTATACTTTGTAATGCACCTGTGCAGGTGAGGAGAGCGCTCTGTAAACCCTCACTGGCCGACATTATGCCCCGGTCCTTATCTGGGCTTATTTAAAAGCAATCAATCTGGACTGATTCAATCTGAACAAATCCGAGGCAAAAGTTTTCTATGGAACTCAATTCAACTCTGTCAGTGCAGCTCGAAATGTACCATGTGGAACGGAGCGTAGCAGTTGTTGGTTTGTTTTTTGTTCTTTTAAGTGCTATATTGATTTTTCAGTGAACTATATCCATACTACCGTTCAAACGATTGCTTCCTAAGGACGCCCAGTAAAGCATTCATACACGTATGGTACTATATTCCATATTGTGGGTCTTATATGGGAAGCATTGATATATTTCATTTTATCTACACTTGAGTATGGGAACCACGCCAATTCCTGAGTCCTGCAGAGTAGAATTCTCTGGTGTCCCTGTAGCCTTGTTTATCACATTTCACGGGATGACAGATTTAATGAGTTAAGAGGTATTTCGCCATGTTCTAGGTCATAGACTACAGTGTAGAAAGGTAAGCAGGGTTCTGTTTCGCTGGACATGACAACGGAACTGCTTGAGTTGGAATAAAGTGTTGCACGTAAACCTGGTAACACCACCTCCAGTCAAATTATGAGAGCTGGGTTGTAGACGATTGGGTTTGTGTCTCTCTAAAGGGAGGACAAATTATTCTGTCAGTGTTTCAGTTTTACAACGTTGACAAATGTTTACTTACAAACATTGTAACTGGGACTTCTGGGATTTTCATTTTACGACAACTCCCCTAAGCATTTACAGTGTATATAGAGGGATTTTGTGCTTTGCAAATCCTTCTAATGGCACACAGATGCAGCCGTGTTCAACAGCGTGAATTTCATTTATTTTCTGCTTCAATGAGAAGTGGCTACTTTGATTTTGTTTTATTCCTCCTGACATCTAGTAAAATATTGGTTTGAGCGATGCCTGACTTCTATTAGTTAACTTCACTATCCATTCCCTTGCTTTGCCCCGTCTTTAAAGCTGTACGTTCATCCCAAACCTCCCCGTCCATCTGTTGATGTTTTGTCCTGTGCTATAATTGGTCTTTTTTTAGCCTGGTAAGAACATGCAACCTCTGTTGGCGTAATACAGTCTTTAATAACAGGGTACCTGAATGGCAATAAATAGCTATAATCTAATTGATAGCCTCTATGTCTACAGTCTGTCTGGGATCACTGCTGAATCAGGCAAAGATCCAGTGACGGTAATCTAAACAACAGGTTTGTTACCATGGTCCAGAAAGAGCTTTAATTTCACACAATGTTATATGTTTGAAATATAGGTTTATGGCATGCAATGAACTGTCAAACAAAGGTCATGCAATGAACTGTCAAAAAGGTTAACCAAAATGCAAATTGATTGTAGTAGTGTTGAGTGTATTCGTTATTTATTTAATTGACTTTGTTAGTGTATGCCATATCAAATATTTTTTATTGTTCAAATGAGTCCACTCAATCACCAATCGTTTTATAAAATGTTTCATAAATATTTATTAACCCAAAAAAGTAATTTCTAAAGAAACTCCTATTTACACTTTGTGCTTTCACATATTCTGGTACTGTATGCATCCTCTTCAATTTAACAAAACAATTTAATAACATACAATAGTGCAAACATTGGACAACTGTAGCTTCTCCAAAGCTATTTCTCAAGCTAGTTCTCAAACTATGTCTCAAGCTATTTCGTGTCATTCATACTTGATTATCAGAACAAACAGGGGAACGTGAATTTTTATGACCGAGACATTTTAGTATTTTTAGGAAAAATGCCATTTCCAGTTCCACATGTTTTGCCGGGCAGTTACAACAGAAGTGTATTAATGTCTCCAGAGGTCCCTCCCCCCACAGTGTGAACTATCCTACATGTGATACGCTGGAACATTGTCACTGTTCACCCTTCCTTTTCTTCTTCTTTTACAGTAGTACAAACAGTATTAACGACCAGGGGTGTGTTACTGCAAACGGACGTGCGTAAATGTCTGGCGCCGACGACATGTCGACCCGGGTCACGTTGCCGTCTGGGGGGGGGGGGGTCGGCTTGTGTTCAGAGTGCCGGCCTGTGTCTCCACCGACCCCTCGACGACCGTGCCCCACGGTGGCTAGCGACTTCACCTGGGCAACGCCACCTCCCCCCTCCTGTCCATAGGGGCAGCCGCGGTTTTGGGACTGCAGGCCCGGCCCAGGCCCGCGGGACACTCTCCCCTGGCCTTGAGCAGCGGGTCGGAGCCCCAGCGGAGGCACAGGGGGCAGGGACAGGCGGCCGGGTGGTGCATGGGGCTGGAGTGAGGGTAGAGGGCCGCGGGGGTCAGGCCACCCATCCTGGGGTAGGGGGAGTGCGAGAGGCACAGGGGATCCAGAGCCCTGAGAGGGGCCGCCGCCCCCACCCCGAGGTGGGAGTAGAGGTGTAGGGGCAGGTGGGAGAGGAAGGGGTACGGTAGGCCCGTCGTCGCCTGGCTCACCATCAGGGCGCAGAGGTTGGGGTCCAGGGGGTGTGGCCAGCTGAGAGAGTGACGTTGCCTCTTGTCCTTCATTCGCCTGTTTTGGAACCACACCTGTGGAGGGGGGGGGGGGGTCGGAGACATTAGGATGAGATGAGGAGGGAGGAGATTCACACTTATCCTCGGCTTAGGCTGCTCAACATTTCTCAGTTACAGTGGACCCTCACAGAAATGCGAATCTGGGCTAGCATTCTCTTAAGCAGACATTGACACTCCTTTTCTTCTGCTACTGAAAAGTCTGGACTTTGGCCAATCTCCATGTTTAATTTACAGACGGATTTGCCAGAGTTGAACGTTAGTTGCTACTGGTATTTTCTAAGACAACGTGTGCAGACTCAAACAGAATAATATATATCAATATGTCAAAAACATTTAGTTATTCACTTTGTTAAGTAGAATGTCTGTAGAACAATGTTTAATCAGATTAAATTAAATTGCTAAAGTTATTGTAACTTAAAATAAACTGTATATATATAAGGTTGCTTAGGAGTAAGATACAAATGTGTTTAGTGGAAAAAGAAAATGTAATATTTGCATAATCGTTTTGATTGGCTAGCTGCCTAGACTATTCAATCAGTCTCAAATTCGCAGTTTCGCAAACTAAATCATTATTTGGATCCTGAAGAAAGGCTGGATTTTGTACATTACAAGAACATGGATTACAGTGAATGGCATGTAGTTTTAACAACCCCTACAATGCTTCACATACGAGTTTTGTTTATGTTACATTAACATGTATGTTACAAGTAGGTAGGACCAGCACTGTTCAGCTGTTAGTTCGGGCGATTGAAGGGCCTCTGGAATTGGCAAACTGAATGGCTGACACCACGCCAATGTTTAATTATGAACATAAACCAGAGTGAGAGAAATAATCGTATGTATGGATTTCTATTTGTGTAGTATATCCAGTACTTCAAGCTACCTTAATTGTGGTCTCAGGGAGGTTGAGTGCTGTGGATAGCTCGCATCTCCTCGGTCGGGAAACGTAGCTCTCTTTCAGGTATTCTTGCTCGAGACGGGAAAGTTGTTCCCGGGTGAAGGCTGTTCGGTGTCGACGACTGTGGTCAATCCCGTTTATGCGTTGGCATGGCTCCTCGCGATGTCCGCTATTTGTATGTGCCAGACTCGCAACCGGCGTCTCTCTTCCCTCAGCAACTAAAAAGAAGACGAATAAAGTGTACATGTACAGGGTTTTAGAACTAGTATTGCGTGTGTTATAATGCATCAAAAAGTCTGAAGGGGAAAATGAGACCTCTACGATTTTGTTGGTAATATTATTTTCCATGCGTAATGACGCATTCATCTATAAAGAAACCTAGGTCATATTTCCAAAGGCACTGCGGCCTTAAACGTAAAGGTGGTCTTCATTTGTGCAGCATATTGAAAACACAATCCGGCATGTATGCAAGCCTTGGCAACTTACTAATTGATCAAACAAAAACATACGATCTCTTGGAATTATTTTGGATTACTTACGCATAATGTCGTTTGTATTCAGGTATCTTTTCAGGCTTCCAATGAAATCCAAGTGTACTCCTGTATAAAAAAAGTATTTCCCAAAGCGTGTGCCACTCAAACACGGAACTTTGTGTCTCGCCTTCCCTCCCCTGTTGACGCACTGTCTGCAGGCTCGAGCCAAGTTCGTTTACAGAGAGGATGAGTTCTTTTTGTCGCCCCTTTTGAACACCCCTCAACCCCCCCCATCCTCCTCTCCCTTTTCTGTCTTCTATATCTCGCTGGTCGAGCCATCTTCTGCTAATGAGAGACGTGGTCTATCCGCCAAGGCGCCGCCTGGGCGCACAGTGTGAAGGAGGTGTTAAATTGTCTTTGGTCTCCAACCTGTCTTTGTACTTTTGTTATGGAGAATTAAGATCGACCTCCCTTCTTTACTGTGACAGAAGCTTCCCTGTCGAGATAGACCAATCCCCATTGTTCTGTGGCGTTTGATGTTTGTATTTTTGGAAGTCAATCATTAGAACTCTAATGTTCGAAAAATGCATGAGGTGGGGTATGAAGGCAGAATAGGTGTGCATTTTAAATCTTCTGGAACGATGTTGTAAACATTTTACGTTGTTTTATACCTTAATATTATTAACAACGTTGAGAGCCACATATACTACAATGATGACAGTTGTTGAATCAGGCTAAAAAAACATTAGTAATATATTGAAAATAACGACTGAAAACGTGGTGTTAAGGTAACTGCATGTATTTAAAGAAAAGTCCAACGTCTCTAAAATATTACCCCGTTGAAAAACGTGTGATGTGATGATTAAAATCAAGAAATACCTGATCTGTGTCAATAACGTCGTGCTCAGGGCGTGTGCAAATGGGGTGAAATTGAATGATCACTCATATCAGTGGATTTTGATTAATCAGTATACATTACACTATATTAAAATGCTTGGGCCTCCTGATCCCTAAGTGAATGTTGGACACTTAACACCATTTCCCCATTTAGAGGATCAATTATTTATTCTATTGAGCAGATTTATTTAAATAAAGAAAAACCTAAGGATACGCTGACACAGCCTAACACCCAATTAATTAATTTGTCATTATGAATTTAAAGTAAATTGCAGGCTTTGCTATATCAAAGTTCATAGAGTTCGTTGTTTGAACGTCGTCTTGATCGCACAAGGCTGTTGTTGTCTCCGACGTAGGGAAAACTTCTGTGTGGATGTTGGTATATTGATGCATCTCCATCTCACAAGGAAAGGAATGGGAACGTCATTTTCGTTTAATTTGGCTACACGATGAAGCAGTTGTCACTGCTCAGCTAATAAGTGTTGCCCCAGGGTAGGGTATAAGATTGAGGGACGGGCCAATGTTCGTTTTATCTAGCTCCCCTACGTATGAACGTAGCCTTGGCCCAATAAACCTCGCATTGCCCCAGTGGAATGATAATGCGAAAACGGGACCTACCGGGGAGACGGTCGCAGCCCGGGTGCGTGGTCAGTGGTTGGCTGGAGGGACCAGCCACTGACGGATGGCTCGGACTATCACTCAAGATGATGTTTGTATTGTTATACATGATGACGCTTTGATCACAGATGGCCGAGTGGCTCCACGTTGGCTGACTGTATTCTGTCTGAAGGCAAACCGAGTCAAAACAGGGCAAATGGCTTTGCAGTAGCCTATACATGGCTGGGATGTTACAGACTACAGACATAGTTGTTGAATTTATTGTTTTATTTTTTAAATAATGTATAACATTAAAGTAATTTAACCAACGCTCCGGTTAAGTGAGTTAACAGTGAGCGTAGAATCTGGCGTTTTCGTCGTCACGCTTTTTGAAGGAGCTACACATTAATGAACGAATCTAAATTATGTGTTGTCAACAGGTTTTCTTGTGTATATTTAACTACATATTCTCTGCACTCATACAGACCCTATACTCATACAAGTGTATCAATTATGACATACATAAGACTAAAATCTTTAAGTATCTTAAAATGTTTTTGTTGGTTCTAGAGGTCAGTTGCGGAGGCGCACATATGCCTGAAAGCATATTGGTCTGCAATAAGGCACTAGAGTGTGTGGTCTCTGGCCAATGTACAGCTGTTAAGAGCGGTTCTTAAGCATGATCCATCGCGGAGGGCCAGGTGCCATGCCCCTAGTATATGGACTGATATACCACGACTAATCATCATTTAAATCATTCATATACCATTGTTTCTACCACTGGTACCACTGGTATGAAACCTTTTAACTTTTGTAATTGCCTTCATAACAGCAAATAGGCATGTCGGGGGTTTGTTGTATGTTGTCAGTATGCTGTACAGCATTTCTAAGCGCTATGTCAGGGGACGCGATGTCATGACTATGAACAGTTCTTAGCCAGGTTACTGGTGGTGTGCCACAACCCCGTGCCTTACTGCTTACATGTAGCCTAACCACAGAGCTGACCATGTTGACCCTCCCCTTTTGGGGGCCGGAAAGGCGGGTCGTGGCCATGGGTCCCGAGCGCCACTGGCAACGTTCTAAGTGTTGTCATTGAGTATGATGTCGTCTGTATTGTACCCTTTGGACGGAGCAAATACTTACACGTCACGGTGCAGTGGGCTGACACATTTATAACAACAGTATCTTGCTTTGAAAAGGTTCCGTTCCCAATTAAAACAAGTGCCAAGAGGCCTGATCAATTCCCTTACAAATAAAACGTCATCAAATATATACTTTCAAGTAGTATATAGGCTTATTGGCAATTTTAATATGCAATCAGTGGAACGGACGGAACTGACAAATATCTATTAATATTTTTTTTATTTGTTCCTTTGGGAACGTTTTCACAGTTCGTTTCTTTTTAGAAACTACACTATACATTTCATTTATAAAGAGTTTAAATGTATTTGCATTTTTCGCATCTTAAATTAGCTGCAATTTAAATCGGGTTATGTACCGTTACATTTGTTCTAAAACGTTATTTTTTAGAAAGCCTTCATCCTGATCATTGACATTTTTACAAAATCCCAGTCAACAGGTTTTTATCAACTCCAATTGATCATGCGATGGTTACCAGTTAGTGACCATCTAATGAAAATCGTACAAACGGGTCAAGTGGTCCAGCTGTGTAAGCTGATTCTGGTGCACTTGTAATGCTGAGGCATGCGTTTGAGTGCAGCCAACGGATCATTCAGAAAAAATAACTCTCACCCCTATCTGTTACCAATTTGCTCACTAATAAAGCATAAAATATATCTCTAAAATATAAACTCATTCATGCATGTCAAGCAACCCCGTGACTGCATTGGTGATGTCATGTTTCTTCTATTGCAGTGTGGTTAACGTTTGGTTCGCCATATTGCATGTACAGGACGAACCACCAAGCAATCCGAGTCGGTTCTCTGCGTTTCACTGTGCCTCAGCGTGACGAGACCAAAAATAAACCAACCACCACTGTCGGTTGGAGTCGAGCAGAATTCTTGAGTCGGTGCCAATCTTTCTCGCTTGACTGAAACCGGAGTTTGTTAATTTAACAACTTTTGGCCAAGCCACATCCAATCTCTGTCAAGAGCCGAGCAGCTGTGTCTGTGTATAACCTGAACCTTTTTAGGTAGGCACAGAAAACGTCCATTGGCACGCACTGCTACTGCTCTGCCCATCTTAGTATCTAGTGGGGTCGGTGACAAGGGGGGTCAACCCTAACTGTTACTCGTCCTGGTGTTACTTATGTTTGGGAAATGCATTTCATTATCGACATTTGCGGCCTGATTGCTAATGTGATCCACAATACTGCTGTTAAAATGGCAATCACAACCTAAAATCACAATCACACCCTGTTCCTCCTGCAAGGATCGTGCTTACTTACTCAGTTAATGAAACACATTGAATAACATAAAGGCAGCCTATACACGTGAGGATTCGTCCTTTCTATTCCAGCCAAACTCTATACCTTAAACGGGAAATTAGGGAATTTTCCTCGTTTTTGATGGCGGATATTGCGCCATGTGTCCGACTCTGGCGTAAATCGTACCTTGTGTGATGTAGAAAACGTCGTCAAAAATCATGTCATGAACGAATAGCCTTCCCATCTAAATATTCGATGAAAGGTGTCACCATCCAGGTTGAGGGTATTAACTTGAACTTAGGGAGTGCAATTGAAATTGGGCTGGGGTCATTTCTTTTTATAAAACAAACGCGTGGGGCACACAAATCATATTTCATGTTATTACAAAATGCCCGAAGTTGTGAATAATTTATTTATTTATTATTAAGCTTTATAGGTCCGTTTTGAACAACTATATGTTTTATTGTGAGGAGCGAATATTGTAAAGGATTCATGTATCTTGATTCTGATTGCTAGTTTACCTAGTATACCTCTGAATTGTTGTAGAAAAATGTTAAGGAAATGTTGTAGGCTACATAGTATCGCGTAGACTATATAGAGAAGATATAGTTGCTTTTTAGTGGCCTACAGCGATTGTTAAACCAACAAAGCGAAATAATTGCTTGTTGACTAACTTGTTAATTAAACAAAAGCATAACCCTTTATTATTTAAAGCATTGTATACATTATTCCAATTTAAACGTGACGAACAGAGCATGTATTCGTTTTCATATTTGAAATTCGTAAATGTCTCAAGAACTATTACGATTACCTGCTGTATTATAACCTGTTCAGGAAGTTAAAATGTTATATTTTATCTTTTTAAATGTTTTAATTTTAACAGTTATGGTGCTACTAGGCACGTTCGTTACAGTTTTCGCAGGAGCTTCGGGAAACTAAATTTTTGTCCTTCAGCTGAGTAGTACAGTATACAATTAATGACTTCAGCCCTAAAAAAAACGGCTTTGCGTAAAATGTGCGTTAAGACTCCCACGAAGGTCTTTACAGGTAAGGGTCACGTTACCAACTCCAGGTTAAACGACTGCATATTTTTCCGGACCGAAAGTTATAGAAAGCCTTAATCCACGCTGGCATTATAAAACGAAGATGAAAGTGTAATGATTCGACCTGGGTATTTACAGTGCCGATGCCTGGAACTGCGTGGGAATTCTCCACCATAAACGCCTCCATTTCCCAAAGTCTGTTAGTAAAATCTAAGCGCCAGTCATAATTACCCCAGAAGGACGCGGCATCCTCGTGCACCCCGGTCATAATGGGCTACGGTGGTTGTACAGACAAGCGTAATTTCGTCATCCCAAATCAAAACTTTTACATAGCTTGGTTAATGTTCTTTTATTCCTCATGTTGAATCTATTGTCAGGCATTGTAAACCCTTACTTTTGAATCCGATCTAGAGCACGGAAAGGTGCACCTTAGCCAGAGTTCGAAATTACCTATGACTATTGGATGCTATATCTTATCCATATCTTTTCCACTTTTTAATGATATGAAAGCTTAGAACAATAGCTTAAGAAAGCCTACCTGACATTCACTCCTGTGAATCAAGCCTTGCTGAATTGTTACAAATAAAACCCCCCAAAAAACAATGTCGTATGCAAGCGGCTGAAAACAAGTAAAATTGTAACTGTCCAGTATTCCTTAATCCTACAGCATATGACAAGGAAGGCAAGCCATTACATTAAACTAAATGTTAATACATGATACTGGAAGTAACCATTTGGTTAACCTTAATAAAATCTAGGAATAACCTGTATCATGCTGTATTCAGTTAATTATGAAGAAAATGAGAAGGTATTTGAAAAACTATGTTGAATGATCGCTTGTTACAAATTCATCATATTAGTTGTTTAGGCAAACTCTTTTCCTTTTTTTGGCTTAGTTAGTTCTCTGAAAGAAATAGTACAACAATAGCTGTTAATACTAATTATTAATACCAGTATGAGCTAGAATAACAATGGGTTGAGAGGCTGTACTTGGCTTGATGGCCAATGCTGGTTGAGCTGGCATTTTTGACTGTATTTCATGATGAAAAAACTAGTTTTAATTACTTAATAGTTAATTAATTGCTATGTTAAGACATTCAGCTATGTTACATTAAATCAATATTCATGACGAAATCTGAGAATAATCAGTGTTACTTATGCCAATATGTTTACAATGTCCTCATTAGCTATGTGATCATAGCCGAATTTACCCCTGAAAAAAGTGGATGATAAATTGGTTTTCTCTTCCTCAGTCCATGAGGCATGATTCTCGGTAAGAAAACAAACAATTGTAGGTACAGTAGTTAACCAAGCTCTCTGTTTCATGTACACAGACACACACACACACACACATTCATAACGTCGATCAAGTCACAAACTTACAGTACGTCCTGTCTATTTCCTGTCATCCCTGACGGGGCAAGCAGGTTGGTGAAGCTAGCAGGTTGGTGAAGCTATGAATACTGTACATTACTGTAGCTACTAGGTCAGTTAGAAGCTAATTTGGCTTCAGTACGGCCCAGCAAGCGAGCAAGTAATGTTGGGACAAGTACTCTTCTGAAAATAACGTTGGGTATCTAATAAATGCAACGTATGATAGAGGATCAGCTAATATTGTACTTAAAACAATTACAGAGATATCAACATAGAGCACTTTACTGTTTTTCATTAATTTATTGTTGTCGATTCCAGTCAGAAAGCTGTCAATCTGTGCGCGAGCAGCACGACAACCACCTGTGATGCTGAACAGGAAATGCAGGGCGACGGGACTCATGTATCCAAGCTACCCCGCCCGCAGCCTCAGGCCAGGAATAAATAAATCAACTGTTACTACAAATTATAAGGCGTCCTTGAAAACCTAGAAGTTCACAAACATTATTGTTGATTTTAATGAGCGTTAAAATACATTATTGTGGGACCCTCCCAAACCAAACTTTCATAAATCACATTAGCGCTGTGAGTCGGTTTGGCCGTAATGTGGCATGCTAAAATAATTTTCAATTACAATACAATACAATTGAATGGCCGCTAATAATATTTGTGTGGGGTTCAAGTGTCATCTCTGGAAATGGAAATGTAGTACAATAAAGGGCAGGTGGATTCATTATATTTAAATAGTCAACAGAATCGGGGAGAGTAGGAATATATTTATTCATTTATTTATCTTAGTTTCTGAAGGAGAAAGACAAATTGAAAAAGTTAATTTAGGATAACTGCTTCACACAGATAAATAATCCATTCTGTTATAGGTTTTATGATGCTGATGCCGAAACCAAAATCAATATAATTTGAAGGATGATTTGGTACAGCTTGGGTACAAAACCAAGCGCATCCTGATATTGTCTGGTCTAAACAAAATGGTTGCTTTATGTCATTTGGCCAAGGTCAAACAAAGCCAATTGTGTCAACAGTGCAAACCAAAAATGATTAGGGAATGTAATGTGTATGCATTATATAGCTACTACAATAACATTTGGAAGACACCTTGTGATATTTCATGCGCTTAGTCAAGTTCAAGTGATGGAAATGCCTTTTCGATCGGGCCTGCTTCCCTCTAGGCCATAGTCGAAGGGGTTTCTTCTGTTGGGAGTCAGACCAGGGCCTGACAACAATACTCAAAAGGGTTGTAGACGGCAGTACACAGAATCCACACAGTTGACGTATACTTATATTTAGTGGTTGGTTAGCATACAAAATAATTGGATATGAACGGCCAACGTATAGTATACAGGATCTTCAGTTGGGTATTAATTTCAGAGTCAGTGCGGTCCTGTAGAAAGGAAACATGTCATATAGAGTGCAGATATTTGCTTTGGACGTGGCTTGATGTGGTGAGCATATTTTTATAATGGATCGGGGATTTATAATTTATTTAGAATGTAATATTTCAGCAAATATTTCTGATAAATGCAGAGAAAGGTTAATGGCTTTTCGTTTTTTATATTGTTCTTCGTTGCATTTAACTATGCCCCTTGTAACCGTTGTTTAGTCAGCTTGATATTATACTCAAAATATATGAAAAATATAACCTTTTAATTTGATTAAACATTTTCAAAAAAGAAAAAAATATTCTTTGTTTTTCATCAGATGTTTAATATATTTCTAAAAAACATTACAGGAATATGTTTTTCTTATAAGCAGGATAACATGGCTTTAAGATTCTAAAACGCCCCGACTTAAGACATTCAGCTCCCAACTTTACAATGGGGAGTCGTTCTGTCATGCATTTCTCTCATGTCATTATAGAATCCACTTTTAATCAATGTTCCATTGACATTTAGCTAACTGAATGTCAGAGTAGATGTTTTATTCTGGCAAAACATCTGTTTTAGGGGACTTTGTCACCCAACAATTTAGTCCCCTTGTGTTGTGGAACTATGCCCCTTCCTGCACATAAGGACCCAAGTACACTTGGAACATCTTCAAGTCAAGTTTATCACTGCTTCAGCTTAACCTCTAGCTCATCAGCCTTAGTTAGTGAAGATGCGTAATTTTAGTTTGATGGCCAAATTTAGTGTATCCAATCTTCTAGAAACATTGCCTATTTTATGGAGGTTCACAACCATTATTCTAATTTAATTTGCATTCTGTGACCTTCCTCATGTAGATTAATCCGAAAGGGGCTGGAATCTGATCGCAGTCAGCTCTTTCCCTTGGGGGCAGGGGGAGTGTACAACACTAGTGGCTGGATATTGGCAAATGTAATCAACAAGACTACAAACCTGATTGCTCAGACTCCTCAAGAGGTGCATAAACTTGCTCTCTGCTCAAGTGTAACAATCCACAAGGCCATTCATTGGCTGAGGGTTTAAGGCTCTCTGTTTGACATGGGAGTCACCTTATATTCAATCCCCATGGAAACAAGAAGTCATGCATGGCCAATTTTAGAGTTCCTAATAATGCAGGTGAACTTGTAAACAAAGAAGATACACCTTAATTTTGTTCATAAGAAATGTCTAGCAGATTTGAGCTAACTGGCCGGTGAGAAGATCTAAAACTACATTCCCGTATTGATGAATACTTTTTATTTGGAGTTTTCCTTGAAACAGTTTCATCTGAAGTAAAGGTTACATCGCTCTGATATGTAAGAAGTGTAAGATCAAGCTGAAATTTCAAAGCCGGGTTCTCATCTTTGTCACATGGGCCAATCATTCTTGTGTCCTGTATCTACACATCAATACCTACAGTAGCTGATGATCACCCTTACCACAGGCGTAACCTACACTAATGCCTTTGTCCAGCTAAATGTCACATTTGGTAAAACAGCCTTCCCTCTCTTACTTTCTCTCTCACGCGTAGACTCTGGAAAAGAACAACAGATTTGTTACCTAACCACCTCAGAGATTTAAACAGCAACTGGTTACTGGTGTGTGGCTCAAACCAATTGACTACCAGCCACTCTTTGTGTAAAACCTTACCAGTCTGAAGTGGTGCCCTTCACTTCACTGCTTGACCAAGTATAAAGCTTGGAACGCCAGTAGTTCATCACTACCCTTTGAAACCATGTCTTGTATTCTCAACAGGTATCCCTTTATGGAGTTTAACCATGGATTACCAATGAATGACACTTCTAGTGTCCTCATACTCAGTTTTAACAGTACTAACCCCCTCTCCTAGCTAAAGGTCTAGACATACTACACAGTTTTTGTTGCTGAGGTTTTTAGAATGTGTGAACACCTAGAAACTGCGTTCTGTCAAAAAAGGGAATAAAATGGCAATATTACTAGGGGACAGTAGAGGGCAATGACCTGAAATGCCATCTGCCAACCCACTCCCAAAGAGAGGAAGAGCTAGTAGGAGCCAAACAGGAAGTGATGACATGCCAAACAGGGAACAACAACACAGGAATTCATGAGGTCAAACAAGACATACAAGTAGTGAATACAGCTTTTGTTGGTATAGACACACTTTGTAGTGAGAAAAATGGGTGCTATGCCAAATCACACCGTCAGTCCCAGTTGTTTTCACAGTCTCCTCCCACAAAATGGCCACCACATGTTTGTCTTTAAATAATCTATGACTTGAATAATTGAATTGCTAAGCAAATATGAAAGGTGTTGAATCAATTAATGCACAATTGCGACTTTTCTTTTTACCCAGAGGCAGAAAATAATTTCACTGCTAAAGTTGACCACTTGATCACTGATAAAACATTGCAGACTTCAGTCTCTAGATCTTGATTTGCTTCTGCTAAAAGCATGTGAAAGTAGGGAAGGTTAAATTCACCATGACATGGTGTCCTAATCCACCTAACAACAAAGCATGCCCATGCCCAGACCATATTAATCTGCTGGTCTCATTCGAGGGAAGAGGATGAGATGACAGGTCAGGTTGTTGTTTGAATTCAGTTTTGTAAACCCTAGAGGCAGGTTTCTACACCGTGCCCCTTTAACACGAAAGTCTCTATGAGACTCAACAGGATTCAAACTATGAATCAAATGGAAACCTGGGTTTGTGGCTAAGTATATTTACCTTAACTTTTGTTGTAATGGATTACTTGTGGAAGGCTATGCTAATGCTACAGCACAACTAAAGATTTAACCTCAGTTTTTTGTAAGAGAGTGGTAAGACCCCAAATTTTTTAAGCCAAATATCACTTTTTTATTCAAAATGTGAGCTGAGATCTAATATCGCCAAAAAAACCTAGAAATATAAAATGTAATCTTTATATATATTTTCATATTAAAACAATTACCACCATTCCGCCTGTCCACTTTTCAGTATTGAGGAGAATGCGGAGAGAGTTGTCAGTATGACTATATGAGCTGTTGTCAGTAAGACTATATGAGCTGTTGTCAGTAAGACTATATGAGCTGTTGTCAGTAAGACTATATGAGCTGTTGTCAGTAAGACTATATGAGCTGTTGTCAGTAAGACTATATGAGCTGTTGTCAGTAAGAGTATATGAGCTGTTTTCAGTATGACTATATGAGCTTTGTCAGTAAGACTATATGAGCTGTGGTCAGTTTGACTATATGAGCTGTTGTCAGTAAGACTATATGAGCTGTTGTCAGTAAGACTAGGGCCGGATACTTGTCGTTAGTTTGAAGGATAGAAATCAGGCTGTCAGAGTAGATGGCATCTAGTCAGAGCCACTGGAGTTGGTTAAAGGGGTCCCACAAGGTTCCATACTTGGTCCATTAGTGTTTACTCTCTACATAAACAATATTGGTGTGGTACAATACACTTGCACTCTTGTGCTTAGATGTCTCTCAAATTAATCAAGTGTCTGCATATAAATACTTCGAGCTTTGGCTAGATGATAAACAGTTTTTTTTTTTTAAATACAAGTTTATGGACTCGGCAAAAGGCTAAAGATGAAACCAAGGCTTCCTCTTTAGAAACAGAACATGTTTGTCCTACACAATTGCAAACAAATTGTGCAAGCTACTTGTATGTCAGTTAATGACTATGGGGTAATTATCTACAAGCATGCTTTGGCATCCTCACTTAAACCCATTGGATTCTACAAACAGTTTTTATATATGCCTCTGCTGGAAATGCATTTCAGAAATTTCTCACAAGTTTTCCTTTGTTGATCCTCTCAAGTTCCATCAGATTGTATGGGGAGCATCGATCTTGATGTCTACCTATCAATGTTCAATGGGGTTTAAGTCCAGACTTTGGCTGGGCCACACCAGGACATTCACAGACTTGTCCTAAAGCCACTCCATCATTGTCTTGGCTGTGTTCCTTTTAATCAGGTGTGGCTTCCATCTAGACATTTTAATTTCTGCTAAGAAAAATGAAACTCTTTCAGGGTGGCCATTGGGTTCTTTGTGACGTGCCTCACCAAGGCCCTTCTGACACAGTTACATAGTTTGGCCAGATGGCCAGCTCCAGGAGGAGTGTTGGTGTTTCTAAACCTTTCCCACTTCACTATGATGGAGCCCACTGTGCTCCTTGCAGACCTCTGGCAATCTACTTGTCAATATGTTGAGATAATAGAATATAATAGATTTCACCCTATGCTTCCTGAAAAACTTCCCACATGTTTGATTGACTTGATGCACACTACTTACGTACCATATGCTAAAGCTGTTCCCATAGCAGCTCAATAGGGTTGCGTCTTCAGTTTCTTGGCAATCTTCAGTTTCTTGGAAATTTCTGGCATGGAATAGAAGAAAGGTCTTTGTTTCTGGTTATTTTGAACTTTTAATCAGCTTTTAACAGTTTTTAACTGTGCAAACATTGTTTTTAAAGGGTTTTCTAATTATTTAAAATGATACTCTTGGATGAGCCAAACCAACGTTCCATTATAACTCAGAAGTGATAGTTGCTGATAATGAATCTCATTTACAACATTTACAATGTCTACACTTTATTTTGAAACAATTTGATCTTATTTAAACTATCCTAAAATCTTTCGAAAACAAGGGCATTTCTTAGTGGGGTGTGTATCTTAATGTGCTTTTTCATTAATAAATTAAGCCTATAGCAAAAAAAAATTGTAGTAGGCTTAGGGGTCTAAATACGTTCCAAAGGCACTGTGCATATAGTATTTTACACCTCATAAATAAATTGAACCTTATTATGATTCAATTAAATCTACTAAAATTGTTTCTATGAGCATTCAAAGAATACGTGTTTGGGTTCACTTGTTCTTTAGTATGTTATTTTTATTTTCAACAAGTTTTGTCCTCTAAGCAGTTCGAAACTTTCCTGTGGAGCACAACCACTTTGCTACGATGGATATGTGGTTCTTTCCTGCTCCTGCGTTCTCGTTTTGATGTCAAGTTGAGAACAACTATACAGTCTCTTAATCCTGTAGCAAACCTATTGTTTGAATTACAAAAGGTCAGTCCATAAGCACAGACTGATGTTTTTCAAGGGTCTGGAAAGACATTATAAATGAATGGTTTGAGCTTTTGTTTTGTTTTTTTGGAAAAGCTTAAGTGCGGTTATCCTCGTGAAACGGATGCCCGTCATTTCGAAATTTGTAATTTGTGAAACCCACGTTCAAGGCAATCAACAAGGCAATGACTGCTCGTCGGTATTAAGGGTGGGAAACATTTTGAAGATGACTGTATGTTTTAGAGATGTTTTCACGTTTTCACTCATCCTGGACAAAATATAAAGAGAACATGCCCTTGTTTACTCTTATATTAGTCATTCAATGGTGGTGCCTTTGGAAGCAGTTAGAAGCATTTATGAAACATCGGAATTGCCAACCTTTTTTCACTAAATTGTTTTTATGCTCCATACTGATTTTTTTTGCCCTTCTGTTTCACGATTAGGTGTCACAGACGCGTCGCTAAAGTTTCTCACCCAAATTAACAAGGTCAATAGCAGTGATTAGGGACCTTAGATTGAGCTTTCTTTTTTAACGTATTGTGGTAATGATGACGATGTTAGTCGTTTTTGTTGGTTTCGTGTCGATGACGATAATTATGATTAATTGTAAAGATTATTGGCTACTAGTTAAGCAGCCGGTTCATGTATTGAGACCGTTCGCTCACAGGTAACAGTCCCTAGTCCGAAGATAATAATTTGCACAATAATTTGTGGTTGTAGACGTAGTTTTAATGGTTGATTATACAACACAGTCATTGATAAATGTTTTTCCACAAGAGCCGATAATATTTTACATTGCATTATTCTGAAATGTAGCCAGAAGTCATGAAAATGACGTGTTAGTGAATCTCTTGCTCTTAATATTATGTCTGAATGTATTACAAAACTGATTTGAATGGTGTACATAGTGTGTCTAACCATGCAGCATTTTAAAAAATACAATCTTCTTGCATATGGCCTCAACCTTTCACTTAAACTCAACGTATTGATGCCAAAGTCATCCACACGTTTCACAAGCTTGTTACACGTCTCTAGCCTAAAAACAAAACAATTATATCAAAGTCTACTTAAAAATAACATCGATTATTCTGTTCTCGGGTATAGTAAAAAACCATCATATTTAACGTCAATGGTGGCTGATGTGTTACGATAACATTATGTGTCTCCCTGCCTTTTCAGCTTGCATGGTCACTGTAGTCCTCAGCTACACCTGTCTCTGTTTTCTTCACAGCTGCGAAATATATAACTGGGGGTTTCAAAGGTATGGAAATAATTAAAAAATGGAGCACAATATTGTTAGTGAGCATTAGTGCGTTTAAAGTAATGTTAACATTTGGGGTTTAGATTATTCTTGTGCGGTAGCAGAAAATGGTCACCGTATGGTCGGAAGTGAACAGTTTGTACCGCCTGCAGTCAGAGCATTCAATAATACTCAATATTATCATATTAACGGTTATGACGATGGACATTAACACATACAATATTATTTGCTTATTAAATGTTAATTTTTCACGAGGGATATAAAGGTGAGCTTTAGCGGTGGCAGATACTGTGTAAAGCTGCTTTGACGTCTAAATAGCAAGCTATTTGAAACAAACTGTTGGTTCGGAAGAATGAGACGTGTTTTCTCCACTTAATGTCGACTTATCATATCGTAAGGTGTTAGGAAACATTGATCAGAAAGAAAGGTTATCTTCACACACTAGAGTTAAGGAAATATTTTGGAGTCAAGCCAAATTGCCCTGGAACTAAAATACAACGCCTATATTGTCATCAATGTCAACACTCATTTTTGCCAAGAGCTCACAAAGCACAATGAGAAATGTCAAGATTGAAGTGCAAAATTGAAAAGAGCAAAGAAACAAGCACGTTTTGTAATTGTCTCGGACCTTCCTTGCACTTAATACCTTTTTATTCTCACATTGTTTCAATGGTTGAAGTAGTTATCCTATTGGCTCAAATGTGTCACCTTGTTTTTACCGTACATGCACTTTTTTAGAAACCTAGTGAATCGTATTAATATTTGGTGAATCATTATAATACGTTTATCTCTTTAATCTATAGGGCCACGCGGAAAACGTATTGTATAGACCTAATTATCTTCCCCGGAATGCATTCCAAACATATGATATACCACAAAATGAGTGGCTTTGCCTATACCAGTTTTTCGTTCGAATTGGTGTTATGAAGTCATTTGGAAACCTAAGCACTACACCACAACAACCATGGCCTATCCAGCAGGCAACTCTTATAGATTACAGTTATGCATCTCTGACCGCCCTTAAAGTTCATTTGAAAAATCTATGTCAAAACTTACCGTTCCACGGTCCTAAACTCAGGGAAGAGACGTACGTTCCTTTTCACGTAGAGAACCGTGACATGCGTCAGTGGACGCCTGAAGTGAGCAGCAAGTTTGACAGTAAGACTTAAGGTACAGTAGCTGCTGTGCGCGACTACAGCATGTGTCACCGGGCAGAGGCTTGGCGCCTCCGGCAGCTCCGGCCGAATAACCACACTGAGAAGCTCGTCATGGTATCCATGAGCACTGTTACACCTTTATTGAAGGTTTTATTCTCTCCGTAAGTTGGAAATTAATGTTTTATATCTGGTATATATATTTTACCAATCAAGCGTAGCAGTCATTGATTTGTTTGGTGAAATAGATGGTTATAAGGGTTGTCTGTTCCCCTCCTGGGTGTGTTTGTTTGTTTGTGAAAGAGGCAGCCTTGAACTTGAGCATTTGCTAAGGGAGTGACAAGGCTTGTCTGGTCTGCAGGCATTCAAAACAGCCTTCAGGGAGGGCCAGACTTCATTTTAAACTTGGCCTTGACCTTGAGGGCCTAGACTGACCCCTATGTAAGACGACTGTCTGGGAGTTGTGTTTGTGTGTGTGTGTGTGTGTATTTTTGTGTTTGTCTCTACTCACTAAGGGGAAGAGGAGGCTTTTGTTGCAGGAAAGAAGGAGAGTATGCCAATTTAATTTTAACGTTAAGTAGAAACAATGAAAATAGTTAGCCGCTATAAATAAAGCAATAAGTTATATTTTCTCGACCTTTTCATTAGTCTATTTCAACGTCGTCCATATCTGGTAAACTATGCGTCTGTTACCTATGTAATCAATTGGACTATCAAACGTTTAACCACACAATTTAGTTAAAAAAAATGATTTTATTAGGTCCCTCTAACTGAGATAGCAATTCACGAGCAGATGGACATTGGGTTTCTTGAAACAAGATAACAGGAGGCCTCATTCAAAATGGCTGAGTTGGAGCGGGAGAGAAGAGAACGCGGCTATAATCAGACACAACTCCACATACTTACCTTTGTCGACAAGTCCTCAAATACCCCATTTGTAAACATAGGGTAACTTTGAGAAAGTTACTCTTTTATTGATCTAAATATAAAACAAAACCTTACCATGCAAGGTTTACACGTTCGTCAAAAAATTTGCCTTTGTATTGGGTTTGAATTTTACTTACTGTTGTATAATGACCATCCGGATTTTAGTAGAACACATTTGCAGCTAAACCCAGGAAATGTAATTACACGTCAAATATGACCCTGAAGTGCCTCAAAACCCCACAAAATCCCTTTGAACTTCAGCCGTATTTGAGAAGTCTTTACTTCAAATAACGTCTATAAATGTACTTCTAACTTGCTTTGGTAATGTTTCTAGCCATGAACGTCGAACATTCTATTATCTAAAGGCAAACATAAATTACTCCTCAATGCCCAGTTATTTTATGAATAAACTTTAAAAAATCTGTTATATTGGCCTGCATGTTATGATTTTTAATACCTTTATTACAACGATAAACTTTTTCACACATTTGGCAAGGACTGTTACAAGTCTTTAAATGTGACCATAACCATTGGGAAATATTTATCATTTTACATTGTCTAATTAAAGCTGAACTAAAAAAGTCGTAACGTAATATGTTCCGTTCTGTGGTAATAGATACATTAGTGAATTTACATACATTTGTTTAGTGAATGTTCATTTTAAATGACCATTTCCCCGCATGACGTGAAACGGATTGTAATTCAGTCGTTAATGAAACAAACAACACAATTATTGTATTTTATTCAGTAGCTTGCATTATTCCTAGACTTATTTGTCTGCGCTTCCAATCGGTTTCATGTTAGTTACATACATACATGCCGTTTTGTATGAATTAATTTAACTTGGCAATTAGTGATTTTTAACAGATTATATTATGAAAAACATATTTTAGGGGGCTCTACCTGTTATCTTGGATCCTTTGGAATGGCGCATGTAGATTTGCATAGGTCTAGTCAGTCTATATATGTATAATGCAGTTAATGCCCAAAACGCCTGCATTCTTATCCTTTCGTATTGTAAATAATATTAAGATGAGTAAGTCAAGCTATTTGAGCGACGTCTAAGGAAACTGCTTTGGAACATAGCGTATGTTTAATCGAAAATTGCACAAAAAGCTAAAACGCAGCTCGTGTCATTTTTCCAAAGCAATAAAACATATTTCTTTGACTGACATTCCTGACAATTTATCACGTGGTAAGCGTTGCATCCAATGGAGACGTGCCATTCCATGTCTTGCGTCAATGCAGCTGTGAATGTAACCCGGTGTGCTACACTGGACTTGGGTCTTTGTAACAGAATTTTCCGTCCGAATGGTGAGCGTGATATGACCACCTCCTTAGTCCTGAATCCTCGCTGGGCGGACACGGTTATGTTTGTATATGAGAATAATTTGGATGAGTTGAATAAGAACATGGAGGGTCTGGTTGGTAGTGGCAATTTCGCAGCCAACCAGTGCAGGAATCTAATGGCCCACTCTGCTCTTGGGGGTCACCCCTCTAGCTTGGTGCACAGTACCGGCTACTCCGCGGTGGATGTATCGGGCTCAAGCTCCGGAGAACTAGGCAAACAGTGCACACCATGCCCCGCGGTCCCTCAAGGCTCCTCCACGGCTCCTTTACCCTACGGGTATTTTGGCAACGGTTATTATCCCTGCAGAATGGGTAGGGGTTCGCTCAAGTCGTGCACACAGCCCAGCGCGCTTAGCTACTCTGCGGAAAAATACATGGACACCCCGGTCGCGTCTGAAGAGTACCCGAGCCGGGCTAAAGAATTTGCCTTTTACCACGGTTACCCGAGCCCCTATCAGTCCATGGCGAGCTACCTAGACGTGTCAGTCGTGCAGACTCTCGGGGCTGGAGAGCCCCGTCACGATACGCTGCTACCGATGGACAGCTACCAGCCATGGGCGCTTACGAATGGCTGGGGCGGCCAGATGTACTGCTCCAAGGACCAGAGCCAAGCTGGACAACTTTGGAAATCTGCGTTGGCAGGTAAAAACATTTGTATTACGCCGTCGCATCGCATTTGTAATGGCAAACGTTGATTGAGTTGCATATATTGGTTAAATGAAATCCGTTAATGCACCTTTCATTTTGTGCATCCATCACAAGCAATTCACTTTGCAACGTCACGGTCTTGAATGTGCTTTTCTGCAATATGCCTGTTGGTATAGGCGCACGCACACGTTCGTATTACGGCAACCATCTTTGTTGTTGTCCCATTCATCGTTTTCTGAGTTTATAAATAGGCCTGCATTATCACAGTGTTAACGCGTCAACGTGTAGTCAGATAGTCACTGCCGTTTCTCATAAAACAGCACGAGGTTTCCCTTGTGATGGAAAAGACTGAACTAGTTTCGGATTAAATGTATCTTTTATCTTTTTAAATGTATCTTTCTTTTTGTTGTGCGTTACAGATGTCGTGGCCCATCAACATGACGGCGGCTCCTTTCGTCGCGGTAGGAAGAAAAGGATACCGTACACTAAAGTGCAACTAAAGGAACTGGAAAAAGAGTACGCTGCCAACAAATTCATCACGAAAGACAAGAGGAGAAAGATTTCGGCGGTAACCAACTTGTCGGAAAGGCAGATCACGATCTGGTTTCAAAACAGGAGAGTTAAAGAGAAGAAGTTTGTAGCTAAAGTCAAGACAAGCGCGCCGTAGCCCAGCCTGCACTGGAGGATTTGGACAAGGGACATTGTTTTTCTGGCGTGGGAACAAAAATGGACAGAAAACATCGACGTGGTCATTTTTGGATTGGGATTCTGTGTGCTATTTTGCCTGCGCAATTTCATCGTCAATTAATCTGGTTAAAAAAGAACTTAAACTAAAACCAAAGCTCTCTAAAGACAATGTTTTAGGGGGTCTGTACATACAATTGCCTGCTTTATACGTAACACAAAAGTCTGTCTGTTTAACTCGTGCTACACACGTAATTTACAATATATTTACATGTATGTTATGTCAATGTTGTTACTGAAGTAGAATAGGAAACGTATTATGCAATCATATTCCCCATCTATACTGTTATAATGCTTGTAAAACAGTACTTATACAAATATAGCGCAATGCTTAATAAATTGTTTAATCCCCGTATGTTGTATACATTCCATTTTAATTAATGGAATATATGTTTTATATACTGAGCCTATGTTTTTTTTCATAATCCCCTGTTTAAACATACTTTATCCTATATCATTGAATCAGGGATAGTTGAGACCAGGTCCCTCCTACACTTTTGAGAGTTAACTGTACATTTTTAATCAAACCACAGTTATAATTTACCTAATTCTCGTTGTCAGTAGAATCGACTGCAGTAGATTATGAGATTATGATATTATCAGTGTAAATGGTTGGGGGTGATCCACGGATCGTTAACTCTGTGCGTATGGTATGAAAGCTCTGGCCTTGAGCAAAACTTCTCAAATACGAGAGCAGGTAATATTAAACCCGTTTTAAATACCACAATGAATTGTATAATCATTTATTTATTACTCATTTTCACTAAATGATGAAAGTTGCTATTCAAACGTAGCCATGCCCTTTACGCGCAAACTAAAGCTGTTAATAACAAAATATAATATTTCAGTGGTTTATGGGCAGACCCGGTTGTGCCAAGTAAATGACCCAAAGAAATTGGTCACCCTTGTTATCATTTGACTGCGTTTCTTACTGCTAATACTCTGGAAAAAATAATGGATGTTTACGAAAGATTGGCCTTTAACATGGTTTTATTATTTGTTATTTTATTGATATCAATAAAGTCAAGACGAAATAACCCCCATTTCATCTGGCTTCAAATGTAAGCCTTCAGAAGCAAGTAAAATGAATTTGAAGGTTCAATTACTTAGTTTGACTGCGTATTCTCCGATGTAGGTTGTTTTATTTCGTATATTTGGGAATGTGTTGAGGTTCAAGAAAAAGAACGCGACGAAAGATTTCTTAAATCAATCTCTGACCTTGACCTTGGGCGTCACGTGCTTGCCAGATTAGTAACAGCATGTTTCTAATGCGAATCATTCTTACTCTGGGATTGTTGTCAACCGTCAGGTACGTCGGATTATCCCGAGTTGTTCATTTCCCAGCACGCAAACACTGCGTGTGTGTGAGTAGCTAGCGCCCAGCCTCGCGCTCTCCACCAGGAAAGGACCTCACGGTGGCATATCCCCGTGCTTTACGGTATGAGATATTATTCCCCGAATGTTCGCTCGCTCGGATAAGAAGATTTACGCGCTGTAATCTGTTTTATAGTCTTTTGGGACGTGATTTACGTATCTGTCCGGTTCCTAACCGTTTATTGTTGGACAGTGAGCAGAGCTACGGAGCGTTCCGGCTGCATGATGCACTTAACGCCGGTCTAGATTAGTCCGGGTGTAAAAGGTGCGTCGTTATTCAAAGGCTTACATCATCACCTTTGCGTGGTTCTGTTGCTTTCATTTTTGCCGCACACTGTGTTGAAGTCAGCCATGCATTTATCTTGTTAGTGAAAATATGTTTTATGTACATCATACAACTTTCTTGGCAGATGGTTGCCATTGTTCAAGTTAGGCCAGGCGACTTCCGATGCTCGAAGATAAGTGACACGCCTCGAAGGCGCTAAGAAACACGAATGCTGGCCTGTCATAATCAGTGTTCATATTCAGACATTTTGCCTTTAGCATCGATTACAACAAACACAAAGAAGAACTAAATCATTACGTGAACTGGTAGAGGACATGGACACATGTGCTTGGTAGTGGGTTGGACAAAATTACTTTACCACATTAGGATAATACGCTATAATGTATGTGGCGCGTTTAGCAGCTGCTTCGAGTTAGTCTTTAAATGCCCCTCAGTATTTGGGTTTATCTAAACCTCAACAACCACAATTCAGTTTGAAACCAATTTTGTATTATCTCAGTTCAATTGTTTTAAATGGATAAATACACAAATTATATTGATAACATGCGCGGATTAGTGACATGGCTTGTTGCCAATTTATTGTGATTTTGAAAGGACTAATTTCACATAGATTTCCATGGTATTCGGAGTGCTGCTTTTCAATCTAAGTGTAGGCTAGACGTGTCTTTCACCCAACTGTGCAAAGCCATAAACGTGGAATGGCTTTCCTTCTACCACTGGTTAACATTGAACTTGACAAAGGCGCTCTAACAAACGGTCCGTCTGCCCTGTGTTTACATTGCGGTGTGATGGTAGTTGCTTCTCCTTTAGAAAACGTACAATATGAGCATCAAGCGCGGAAGTGGCTGTCCATCAGCAAAAGGCCTATAAAATAACACTGCCATTTTACTTTAGTTGAAATACCAAAGGCTCAATTGTTTAGACTTTACTTTAGTTGAAATACCAGAGGCTATCAGAGGCTCCAATATATATATATATATTATATACATACACACAGCTATTTGATATGGCCTTTATAAGTTCCATTCGACGATGTTAAAGTTTAAAGCCTATCTGCTTAACCCTTCTTCTCGCCTGTAGTCCCGGAGTAGTGACATCATTTTTCTTCTGTTGAATGTCCTCATTGAGACATTCTCACTTCTTAAACATGCCAACATTTCGTGGATTTTTTAAGTTGGCCTATACACCTAACATTGCATTTGTCACCGGGGTTACCAATCCTGCTTTCTTTAGGTTCAGAATTTTGTCCCCCCCAAACTAGCTGATCTGATTTGCCTAATCAATTGGTGTGGTAATTGGCTGACATGCTGAAACAGGTCGGTTAATTGTTTAAATGTATGTTTTGGCTGGCGGACATTTTTTATCCAAATCTAGAGCAAGAAATTTGGCAGTCAAACCTGAATTTGGTGAAGTTTTTTATTTCAGCATTTTCATAGAAGATAAAAGGATTTACTGTGGTTTGAAGTAACTTAACGTTAAATGTAGCAATTCTTTGTCTTTTGAAACAAGACTTGATTACTACAGGCTTATCGGTTGTCACGTCTTCTATTTGAGACATTCTGCTGCTCAATCAAATGTTTTCACCCGAGCGCGAACACATGTATTTGTATTAGGTTCTGTGGAATGGCTGTTGACTATTACATCTTTCGACGAAGCCCGTTAAAATATTAGGCTGTAGGTTTATTCCATACCAGGAGTTGCTTACGCTTTAGTGTCACACGATGACATCCATGTCAATGTCCCTCCAGCTGGCGTTTCCTAAACGAAGCCTCATTAAAGGAATGCCAGACTTGTCTCTCTCAAGTTCACGTCCAGCGGCCCGGTACCCACACCCACCCACCCCCTTTTACTATCCTCTTTCCATTTTTGCAGACTGCCCCTCCCCCAGTCTGCATTGCGGACAGTCTTTTGTTGGGCGGTGGACTTTGCAGTTGAACTTGAGACATCTTGTAAACAATAAGTAGTCTGGCCCTTGTCTGAGCAGAGGTGGTCAATGGACCCGAGGAGGCGCAAAAACGTATCCGCTGCTTCTAGGAAGGTCCAGAAGAATACTACGCACGCCTGGCCCTCCCACGACGCAGCCGTAGAAAGGGGAGAGTGTGGGCTCCCTGATTCGCCGGGTTGACACACAGGCTTATATTGCACGTATAATGATGAAACGAGGATACCAACCGTTTCCCCGTGTAAAACAGGCTACTGGAGATTATAGCATGTACTATATTGGAGTTGTAAAAGACCAGAAAGTAATCAGAGAATAAATATTACTAAAGGCTGACCGGATGTATAGGACTGCAAATAGACTTTTGTTTGAACATTCTAGGTGCGTGCGTTCTTTTCATAGGTCGCCTGCAGAATTCTGCGCGAGATGTGTTGGTGTTGACAAACAGTAACACCAGTTGGAACGCGCCAACGCGCTAATGAGCAGCGGCCCTCCCACGCGTATGGCCACCACGTCATAGCACCGTTCCGATTGAGAGGTGGTCATTTTAAACCGAGATCAACATAACTGAGGCTACGCTGTAAAAATAATCAAATGTATGGGCATGCCACAAGCACAACTCATCTGTGTAATTTAACAGGGCACTACAATTATTTTCACCTTATAAATTGGACTGGTTTTTTCTTTGAAGGAAGTGTGAGGGATTTGTCTTTATTGTGCTATGCTAACAACTGATTCCTTAATAATTATTGCACTGACCTCCAGCTGTGGTATGAGGTTATTGTGTTAAACCCATTTGGTATATAATTACATATATTTATTCAGAGCACCAATACATATTGTCCATAACACGGAATAATCAGAATAATCCTTCAATACAACAGATGGCTTCCGATGTTATTTCATGGTCTACAATCAGGCTACCAAACACAATTGTTAGGCCTGAAGTAGATCAAGAAAGTATACATACCCAAGTCATTCCCATGTCCAAATATGGCAAATAATTTACATATGGCACGGAGTAACAAAAATCAGGAATCTAGGCTTGGCTATGTTTATACCATGCGTATAGCCATTCGTTTTCCGCTTTAACCGGTTGTATGGAGATTTCCAGAACCTACTCCGAGCCTAGAACACATGCATTAGAGCAAATCTAACACCGTACATCTGGATAAGTTGTGCTAATTAAATTGGTGGTGTTTTCTAGCAGTGTACGACCCCGTTGGCATAACGCATGTTGGCCAGATGTGTTTGTCTGCTCGAAAGTGCAGACGTGCCTTCTAAACGAATTAGTAGCATGTTCGGAGCGAAGGCCCCATTGACCTCGCTTGCCTTTTCTGGTTGTGGATTCCATATTTTGAAGGCTAATAAAAGGGCCATTTTTGTACGATGACGTGGGTGGTTTGTCAACACCTCAGCTCTTGTTCTCGCAATGGAAGACTATGATGAACAACTACTGAAGTGTATTTTGGGCTCCGAGATTCTCAAAATAAGTATAATTCAAAGGTTTTCCAAAGCAGTAACACGCAAATTGCATATATAGCGGGTCCACATTTGCTTAAGAGCCATGATACATTTTTTCCAAGAACAAAATTTCGCCTTTGTGTTTGTTTTTCACCCCAACAAAATGGCCTCAAATAAGTTGTAGCCTTGGGGTATGTAACCAGTACTGTAGCATTTTAGTAAGTCACATCATCACGGTACACGGACAAAGATGCATTAGATTAAACTGAATATGATTAGGAGATGTGTTTAATAATCAGGAGATTTAGTAATAATCAAAAATGTAATTGAATCTGTGACAAATAGACCTACAGCTTTGAATACATCCGTATTTGCAATCAATTAATGCATTTGAAATTGATGAACTGTTGATAATAGTAGCGTATACTCTTATTAACCGCACTTCCAGACTTATCAGCACGTACGTGCTCTGATGACGTTTTATGACGTTCTATGCACATTCATTTCACAATAGTTTGTATAAAGTCACAATTCAAAGTCACTATTACACTTATTTTTATAACATTTAAATACTTCTTTCATATTGTCATTACCTAATTTCCACACTTGCTGATAGTCAATATTGTTATGAATATATTCTGTTAGTTGACATTTTTATTATATATATTTATTTGCATTATATTTTTTACTTATACTAATATAAGTATACTAACACTTTTGATGACTCGTGCCATGTCTTAAGAATTTCATCGCTTAGAACGACACTGTTATTTGGTGCATTTGACCCCAAAAAATATATAGGCTGCCTTCAGAAAAAACAATAACATCTACACACGAACTCATTAAAAGAACATAGCTACTGTGAGACCTAATGCCGTAATTTCGTGATGCCGTTTCTCGTGCGTTTCTCGACCTTTTCAATGCTTTTCCTTTTTCGTTACTTACCGGTCTGACTTTTTTGAGGCCCTGGCAACCGTTCAAAGACAAGACCTGTTCGTGTATTATATTGGTGTAACCTTAAAACTAAAGTCAATAAGACCTTCCGTTAATTCTGATACCGATATTTGCTATACATCGAGGCATCATCTTTTTAAACCTTAATTAGAATGTTAGATGTTACGGTTTTGCGTGGTATTTTGGGGTCATTACAAAAAGATTAGCTCAGAATAGTGAACGTAATTATTTATGATAGGCTATGCATTCAAGCACAGATATGGTGCTTGAGTGGAACTATCTAAAACTATATTTTATTTTCGGTTCGACAGGTATCGAAAAGTATGTGTATATACTATGTATCTGTGTATACATTGGATTCAGATCTTTATTCTTATTCGTATGTTGTTTATTGAAAAATAATTTAGTCAGTATTTAAATCCAATAGGCCTCATGTAAGCATAGTCTCAGACACTGACCCCCATTAAGTAATGATAATTAACTTAAATGTTTTTCTTTTTTAATCCTTTTTGTAAGTACACGTTTTGTGGCGTAATTATATTTAAATTAGCCTATATTTCCCAACTACTTTATAAAGCAGACTGCATGTTGAAAACACTATGTATTTTAAATGTTGTGTTCAAATATGATTGGTACATTTAAAATGAATGGAATTTCACAGTGAGAGACAGGCAGACTGTAACATTCTTCTCCTCAGTAGGTCAGCTCTCTTATGCCATCTAGCGTTGTTTTTAGTGACATGCAGCCACTGATCGACTACAACCAGTTCCTGTATCTGGGCTCGGTGCACACAGACAACAAACTCGAACTCAATGTAGAATACATGTCACACAAACAGAGGTGAGTTTCTTGGCTTAGTTTTTTTTACGTTCACTCAAGGTCAAAGGAGATCTTGAAGCGAGAGCATCTGATTGGAGAACATCCCCCATGTTTTACGATTCCGAAAAACCCGCCAGTCCCTCTCGGTGACGGCATAGACTGCTCGTTTTACAATAAAGGATCTTTATTGAATTGTTCTCGCTCTGATAGGCACCCGGGACACTGCGAGTGTGTCCCTCAACATAATTGTCTGTCCGAAGCAATAAAGAGTCACCGAAATACACAGTAAAATACTTCACCCATATCCAATGATCAAGAATGGCCGCTACCAAATATATATGAATGCAAAATAAAAGCCAGGTATAGAAAATTAGCAAACCTCTTTGGATTATGTACTTTTGCCTACATTTTTAATAGTTTTTTTTGCGCGTTTTTTTAAGTAAGTCACTTGTCATGATTTAAATTGAATCTACATAATTATTAAGGTTGGATTCGTATCAGATTGCTGGCCAGTCGATCAATTTGGCATGTCATTGTAGCAATTCTTAAGGGCATTTTCTGTAGCACAAACTGCATCTTTGAAAGTGTTTCAAAGATATTTAAGTGTGATGTGCATGTCATTCACATAGACAACACACATGCCTATTATAGTCTGAAAAGTAGTTTAAAATTGTATTTTCCTGTACATTGTTCCTAGATGAAGCGCATTAACTGGAAAAGTGAAGACATCAAACTATGAAACAATACAAGGAATCATGTAGTTACTCATAAAATGGTGAACAAACCACCCTTTTTCTAGATTACAGTTTAACCCTTGGTATTCTCCAGATCGTTTTCATGAAGCAGCCATTTGGAATGCTTTTTCAACACTCCTGAAGAATTTCCCACATATCCTGAGCACTTGTTTGCACCTTTTCTTTCACTCTTGCCTAATCTACACAGTCTCCTCTGAACAGTTGATGTTGACCCGTGTCTGTTGAACTTGAACTTCCTGAAGCATTTACTTGGCCTGCAATCTGAAGTGCAATGCTCATTTCGGATGCTGGTATCTCTAATGACCTTATCCTTTGTAACAGAACTAACTCTGGGTGTTTTCCTGTGGCAGTCCACATGAGAGCCGGTTTCCTTACAGCGCTTGATGGTTTTGGAGATCTTGAGGTCTTGAAATTGTACAGATTGACTGACCTTTGTGATAATGGACTGGTGTTTGTCTTTTTTTATTAGAGCTGTTGTTGACCTAATATGGACGACTTGAGTAGGGATATAATGATGGTCTTCTGTATATCAACCCTACCTTGTCACAACACACATGATTGGTTCCAATGAAGGAACAAAATACCACTAATTAACATTTTACAAGGCCAACCTGTTTATATGCATTCTAGGTGACTACATAATGAAGCTAGTTGAGATAAGGCAAAGAGTGAGCAATGCTTTGATCAACGATGGCAACAATGGCTACATTGAAGAATCTATAATATACATGTATTTTGATTTGTTTGAGACATTTCTCGGTTCCATGATTCCATATGTGTTATTTCATAGTTTTGATTTCTTCACTGTTATTCTACAACGTGTAAAAGAGGATTATACCCTGTGAATGGGTAGGCTGCCTCCGGATCAGCACCATACACGTGAAACCATGCAGTCCAGTAAGGAAGCATAAGCAATTGTGAATCAATGCACTGGAGAGGCTACATACAGCAAGACAACGCCCCAAAAGGAAAATATTTTGCAGGTGGTGGCTACTGACAATTGCTCTCTCCTTATCCTTCCTGACTGATTCTTCTTTAGTTTTACCTTTTGCTAGTGTCCTTGTCAGTAACCATTGAGGTTGCACAGGCAGACCGGCCCTTCCAGCATGGCACCAAGTACAGCCTCAAGAGCACAGAGGAGATACCAGGAGATGGGCTCTTACATGCGGAGAGCTGGACAGGGCAGTAGGAGGGCATCAACCCAGCAGCAGGACCAGGATCTGCTCCTTTGTGCAAGGATGAACCAAGAAGAGCACTGCCAGAGTTCTTCAAAATGACCTCCAGTGAGCGACTGACCAAACTGTCAGAAACTCAGGGTGTCATGAGGGCTCGATGTCCTCTTCTCGGACGGCACTGTACAGTTCGACTGGAATTCACCAGAGAACATCAGAATTGGCAGGTTTTTTTCATAGATGAGAGCAGGTTCACACTGAACACACGTGACAGACGTTGTATTGCACACAGACACGCAGGGGCCATACACACTACTGAGTGACGTGATGACATGAAATTCACACAAGTCTGAACAGCCTGTGATTTCAAGTGTTTACTTTGATCTACGCTGTGTGTGTTTGAATCCAGCCCTCAATTGGTTGGTGATTTTGGTTTCCACTGACTGCTGTTACGTAATTTTTGTTCTCATAGAATAACACAATGTACAGTAAAGATTTTTATCTTTAATACATTTTGTTCATCAAGACCCAATGTGTCATTTAAGTGTTTTTTGCTTTGAACAAGAATGTATTTTACTTTTAAATAAACCACAACATCAATAACAAGGTTGTTTCATAACAAAGTGTTATTTGTTAATAACCAACGACTACTAAAACCCTTTCAATGTCTCCATCTCCTGGATATCTGATAATAAACAGTGGCTTTTGCAGTGGACCAATCATAGCTTCTGTATCTGTTACTACACACCAGATGGATGCATCCAGCCCCTGTGGGCTAAGAGCGACAATGGAACAATGATGGACAGGAGAAGATCTGGGGACGCTGATGAAATTTAATGAAGTCGTCGGTTGATTGGTGAACCATGTCTTTTGTGGTCAGAAGGACAGTATAAATACTACAGTACGTATAGTATTTTGTAACACACAGGTTTTGATGACTTGTTGTTAGAATCCGAACAAACCAGACCATCAATGTTTGGGACAGAAGTTTTGTAGGGAAATATGCTTAACAGCTTGGATCTGATTTCTTGTGTAAGTTTTGACTGGATTTCTTGTTTAACCAGTGAAACAGGCTATTTATTAATTAATTCAGTGGAAGCACGTTAAGAACAGGCGATTGTTTACATGCGTGCCCTAAGAAAATATAATTAAAATAAAAAATCTGCATATGAGTGACATTTAAATAATTAACACATTCGGTTTAGGGTACCAGATCACAATTTATTAAAAAAACATCCAAGTGCCTTCTAAAATCTATTTTAGAGCTTTAGCTCTCCTTTATGCATCTTGAAAGAAGAGGACCAAAGCAGGTTTTTCAAAGGGTTCTTACACTAGACCATTTTCTTATGCTGAAAATGACTCCTGATCAAATCGATTTCGATTTTCTTTGATTTCGTACACATTTTTATACTTTTGAGAGACGCTGCATGCGTTCATGTGTTTCCAGGACTGTAAATGACATAGATGACATAGTTGGTGTATACACCAACACATCCTGTAATGATTCTTGTTTTTTTATTTTGTTCATGTGTAAAATAATGTTAGTACCAGTCTCTACAATGTGACTGTGATTTCGGTGGTATTTATAGACAAAATCTGCAATTAAATCTTATTGGCTATGCCTGGTCCTGTCTGATCAATGTCAATGGTGGGCATTTATCAGAAATGTCACTATGAAAAGGTAGAGTAGATCCTCATCTCTATTGAAGTTTTAGGGGCAATATTTATTCTCCACTGGTCTAGACACCACTCCAGAACAACAGAACAACACCGCCACCCTCTGGTCGCTGTATGACATTACTCGCAAGAAGGCCGACATTTTGAGTCTGCACACCACATGCCGGTCTTCCTATTTAACTGCCTTCAAATACAATCCAAAAAACAAATACATTTGATTTTACACAACCTACTCCAATTTCAAAGTAACTGAAACATTTTTTCTTTTTTCGTGGCCCAGCTCAGTAAATCTCTACGCCAGTCATGGTATAGCAATATTAAGAAATAGTCTCGCGTTTTTGCGCGCAAAATTCGGTCGAAACCTGGACCAATTTAAAATAAAAAATACAATTGAATATCCTTTCTGGTGAGTGTTCTGTATTCACAAATGTCTAATTGTATAGCAGAATACATTAAATGTGTTCCAGGGTTAGGTTTTCATTAGACTGAGGAAGCTTTAATGGAACATACGAAGAGATCCATATCATTGAATTCACTACAAATAAAAAGAACATCCATCTTGTAAAATCCTATACAATTTAACATTCCTGTTTGCAACAATGCCGTTAAGAAAAGCTGCAAAGTCATTCACTTTCTGTGGTATGTAAAAGAAAAGGACAGGATCATGTCAAAATAATTAAATAACAACACAGCTGCTTCAAATTATGGTTATGCTTTTCATTAGCATAAAAACGCACAAAACCTTGTTAAAAAGACTTGTGCGATTTTTGTTTTATTCATTTGGATAAGGTTATATGAATGGAATTGTGGAGTTGGTTGTGTAGGCACAGGTAAAAAACAAACATGTTTCACGTTTTTTTAAACATGATATGACATTTTCAAATTGCAACTTCCCTTGTCGAATAACTTTATAAACGCAAGAATACAAATTCACAAAGCCTATATAGTGCATATTTATAGATGGTTTAATATATTTACATTGCTCAAAAAATTTAACAGCAAATTTAAATCACCAATCGGGTCACGGCGAACGAAATATTTTAAAGAAGAAAAATCTTTACAGTACATTGTGTCATTCGTTGAGAACCAAAGGAAGTAAGGAAGGTTGATGGAAACCAATATCACCAACCTGTTGAGGGTTGGAATAAACATGGAATTCACAGGCTGTTCCAATGTAGTTTTAGTGTAGTGTATATGGCCCCCCACCTTCCAGGACTGACTACTTCTGGGCATGAGTGGATGGTGTCCCGAGGGGTGTCCTGGGCAGTGTGTGGTGCTACTTGGGTGGAGGGTGTCCTGGGTAGTGTGTGGTGCTACTTGGGTGGATGCTGTCCTGAGGGGTGTCCTGGGTCGTGTGTGGTGCTACTTGGCAGTGTGGGATGCACCAATAAATGACTTCCCAGAGATTCTCAGTTGGATTTAGGTCTGGGGAACACAAGGACCAGTCAGTGGCATCAATGCCTTGGTCATTCAGGAAGTGCAAATTCCCCCTAACCACATTAGGCCGGGCATTGTCCTGCACCAGGGCGCACCGCAACTGGTTAAGGTCTGACGATGGGTCGGAGGATTCGATTCCGGTACCTAACAGCAGTCTGTATGCCGTGGGTCTCTACGACCCTCCAAGGACATGCCTCCCCAGACAATCACTGACCCACCGCCAAATTGGTCATGCTAGATGATGTTGCAGGCTGAATAATGCTGAGCAGCTCCAGACTCTTTTACATCTGTCGCATGTGCTCATCTGTGAGGAGAACGGGGCGCCAATGGCTGACCTGCCCATTTTGGTGTTCTCTGTTGAATGGCAGTTGAGGTGCACGGTGCCCTCATGCCACCCTTATGGAGTCCAATTCTGACAGTTTGATCAGAAACATGCACATTAGCAGCACACTGGAGGTCATTTTGTAGGGCTCTGGCAGTGCTCCGCCTGTTCTTCCTCGCACAAAGGAGCAGATTTCAGTCCTGCTGCTGGATTGATGCCCTTATACGGCCCTGTCCAGCTCTCCTTGACCTTGTAACGGCCATCTCCTGGTGTCTCCTCCGTGCTCTTCATACACAGGGAGACACAGCAAACCTTCTTGCAACGGCACGTATGAATGTGCCATCCTGGGGGAGCTGGAGTGCCTGTGTAACCTGATTGGGCTGCAGGTACCGCCTCATGCTACCAGTAGTGACAAGGACAATAGCAAAACGCGAAGCTCGAGAAGAACCAATCAGGAAGTATAAGGAGAGAGAAATTATCTCTGGCCACCACCTGCAAAACCATTCTCTTTTTGGGGTTGTCTTGCTGTTTTATCTGGGTGCACTTGTTGTCACTTTAATTTGCACTTAAACACTTATTCTTCCTAACTGGACAGATTGATATTCCTGAAGTTTAATTGTCTTGATGTTATACTGTGATGCTTACGTGTTCCCTTAATTTCCAACTGTATTTAAATACTAAACTTGTGAAGCATCCTAAAAAAAGAATTATGTTGTTTAATTCTCAGAACATGAATAATGTTGATGGTAGCTATGCTATACTGTGTGTATTTAGTACTATCCTTACATTTTTTATAAACATTTTAGTTCTATGTGTATGTAATTGTTTATTCATTTAGTTAGCGACTCTTGTTTTGCGAAATCTGGGCTACAAACCGCTGATGTTATCGTGTTGTTGTAGCAATTGTAGCAATATAATTTCCAGTGCACTAACGCCAGTTAAGACGGGTTATTAGCTCCACCATCTAATTTTCATGTATCTAGCACGGTACTACTTCCTGTACAGTATACAGGTCGATTCGAACTTCTCGGTTTTGGTAGCTAGTTATTGTTACTGTCTATGTTGCTAGACACTGTGAGTCAACATTGAAGTTAACGTTTGGGCTGTGTTTTAGTGATGCGTGTGTGTGAAGAAGACGAGATCGAGAGTTATTGGTCAATTCTCTGAACATTTTCTCGCAGAGACTCAATGAACAATGGTGGAGGACAAACTTAAAGATTGGAATCTGGAGTCTCCCCTCTATAAATTTGAAGGTGGGTGTTAAATATAATTGAACTCCAAGATGTAAAAAAATAATTTCCTTTATACCTAACGTCCTCCTACTCGGAGATTTGAGAAACCCATGATGCAAAGCTACACAAAAATGCTGATATTACTAAATTATTCAACATGAATATATCAATTCTTATTAGAAATTATCTGAGCCCTTGGTACAAAAATGGTAATATCCTGCTAAATTCTGACTATGCATTTCGGACCTGGCTTGTTAGGGTTAGTGTTGGACATTCTATGAAAAGTAGTTTTCATACATTTTATATAAGGTACTGTCTCTTTTATTAAGGGTTGTTAATGCCTCCACTGAAATCTCTATTTATTTTTGAATGCTTAGGAAGTCGCGTTTTTTTGTTTACTATGTCAATCTGTGATTTGGCAAGAGATATTTATGGTGTGTGTGTCATGTTCCACAGTTAGTAACAGAAAACCTCATTTGACATTGCATGGATTTATACATGCATTTATATATTTTTTTTAAGGAGGTGATGTGGATGTTTTAAATATAATTGTTCAAGAGTGACAAATCTTAATTAATTTACTGACAATTTGTCATCATTGATGGGCCATGTAGGTCATCTTGACAATAGTCTTTAAACCTTTAAAATACTGTTATATTTTGTTAAATAAATATTAGGATTTAACACAAAATGAACCCAGCAAGAAACTTCAAATTACCCAGATCTTGCAAAAATCCAAAAGTAACAATATCTCAGCCAAAGAGTAGAAAACCCTAACCATGTCTGGTTAAATCAAGTAACCCAACATTATGGGTATTTTTGCTAACCCAAGTGAACTGGGTCAAAGTAACTCAGTGCTGGATATGTACTCCCAAATTAGGTTAGTTTTAACTCATCACTCAAAATAAAAAACTTTGTGGAACGGAGATCTGAGATTTCGTATCACACTGAAGTACTCAGCACTAAACGTTTAGGCGGCTCAGTCCATTTCGGGTTTTGGAGTGTAATTGTTAGCAGAACTTTCACATGTCGGTTTCTCCCTAAGCCAACCACTTAGGGTTAGTTATCGCTAAAGGATGCTGGATATATTAAGATCCTTAAAACCGCTGGTTTGAGGGGGTTAGTATATTTCAAGAGGCTTTACTCAAGAAGCAAAATAAGGATAAACCCAAAAGATTCATCACTTATTAAGCAATAGAAAATCAATCAAAAAAATACTTAATGCTGCTTTTCACGCGATTCACCATAACCAGGCTACAGGCATATATTACTATGCTTTCTCGCATTATTCGGCAATCCTAGAAATATATTTTGCCCGTAGCCTATTAAAACTGTAGGTAAAATGGCACATGCACTAACTGGAAAATATACATTCGTTTTTGTCAAGGAGTTTAAGTAAAGCAAGCATAATAGGATGTCCCGTAAACTCTTTAGGGCACATGGTCGATCTAACAACCTCAAGGTTATCGTTGCATTGTGCTGACTATGCTAAACAATTTGCTATACGAATCTCTAGTTCCACTAATTAAATATCTTACTATTCAAAGCCACTAATACACTGCACTCATAATTCTATTTAAATAAAACGCAGCCCGAAGTTGTAAAATATCCAATAGAATAGGCAATATTACAGCCGGGTGTGTTTCTCTTCAGAAAGACCAGCATTCTCGCTTTGAGAGGGAAAATCTGCATAAGATCAATTCCGTTAGCTGGGTCTATACCTTCCAGGACAGCGGCATAGAGCTTTTCTCCTCAGTTGTAAAACTTTATAGCAATCTGGGGGCTCCGTCGTCATGGATACAGTTATACGAGTATGACCGATGACAGTCTCAGCATTTGCAGAGGTCAGCCATTCTGTTTGTGATTATGAAAAAGGAATGCTAGGAATATGGAAATGGTCTTTTAACCCTCACACAAACAACTAAGGGGTTAAAATCGTATTTCCCTGAAGTATAATTTTTTTATCAGAGCTCTTAGGACATGGGCGTTATTCCAAGTCCCCCCACACATGTTAAATGGATTTAGTGCAGCCTGCCAGACAAAAAGTAAACAACCGCGTGAGAGACTGATGTTGTCAACGTCAAAGCAGAGTGTCTGGAATAGCATTGCCTACAAACAAGGCCAAAGGCCCACTGAAAAAGATTGGATACGTTTTGCAGGGGAAGATTAAAAAACATAACCTAAATGTTCGGTTCTGGATCAAGTGGCCAAGCTAATCTTAAACGCGATGATTCCCAAGGTAACATCCACGAAGTCCGGTAAGAGTTTGTGAATTTGTGTTCCTTTTACAGTAGCCTAATCTATATATCTTCAGATACCTTTTTTGTTGTTATTGCACCCTGCCTATGCATAACGTTAATACGCATCATTCAGAAGGGCAGGTTTTACAGAAGAAACATAAAAATACTCTTGATCACATTTTGTTTATTAAGCGCAGGTTAAAGCTATTGAATTCGGAACTGCTGTAGAACATTTGTATTTGGCCTACGTGTTCATTTTTAGAAATGATTTATGTAGGCATATACATTTTTAAATACAGATCGCCTATAAGTTCACTGACCCATTCGTATCAATGACAGTGACACATTCTGAGCGCACAACCATACTCCATCCATACCAAATCAAAAACACATTTAATAAGAGGCCATATTAACCTGAGACACTCTTTAATTATTATATCCAATAGGAGCCTTAACATGTATTAATCTTCTTGCATTTTTGCTTTTGGCAACCAAAATACTATTTTGCTAAGCTATTTTGCCACCTGCGACGAATCTCAACTCTGATGGGTATCCTTGATAAAATAGTAACAAAAGGAAAACTGTTTCTTTTAGTTTATAGCTGACGTTTCCTGTGCAAAATATTATGCTGGACTCACTCTGGATATATAAATCCTAAATATCAGTGAGATGGGTACGTTGCAATATAGACGAAAAATTTGCCGTGAATTTAATCCCTTAAATGGGCAATGCTTATTAGCTATAGTAGGCCGTCCTGTCTATACTTAATTTTCGGTGGATTCTACGTGGCATGAGCTCTTTTGATTGATTCAACAGCACAGCGACATCTGGAGGCGACACTGAACGTTTTCTGGGGCTGGAGTCTAACATCTCTTTGTTTTACCACCACAGTGTTACCTCGCCCTTCTACACGCATTCGTCCTCAGTAGTTTCAATACATTTTCAGTACATTTTGTCGAAAAATAATATGTCCACGTTTGCAACGTCATTTTATTTCTATCAAACTTTCCCGTCAGTCTTGTTGGTTTAACACTACCAAGCCTGCCTGCAGGATACACATTCACGTAAACTATACTTGTGCACAAAATAGCATAGAGATATGGATGCGGTATTATCAAAACATGGTTATTTTACGTTTTGCTTTGTTGTAAATTTTACCACAATTTTCACAATTACAGCAAGGCATTCAAATAATTGCTGCTCCGTAAACACAAGATTATAACAACTCGAGGCCCAATTGGAACCATTACCACCTTCGTGTGACTATAACAGGCGTACTATGTTATAGTACGAACAAATCCGCGAATGACTGTTTTCTTGCGATTTTGAAATTGCTTATGGTTCCACTGAAATAATATTCCTATATTGTGTTTTTTGGACTACTGCATTGTGAGTATTGTCTATGGCATTTTCAAGAATTGCATGTAATTATTTCTGCTTTATTTTAATGCGGTGTCCTGTATTTTCATAGATAGTGTGTGAGATTATACCTTTCATTTAAAATCACGGCCATTCTAGATATGCAAAGAAAGTTAAGACAATTCTCATTTTCTTCCGTATGCTAGTGGGTCTTATTCAACATTGTAGCTTATAATTTACCACACTGGAAAATATAACGTATCCATAGCTGATAGTAATTTAAGGATTGTCTGAAAGCCCTCAAATACCCTATATCTAACAAACATAATATTAATAATATTAGAATCTCCTTAGCCTTGGCTATGCTATATCAAATGCAGTTTAGACACAAATACATGCGTAACTGTAAAAAGTATAAAGCACTCATCAATTTAACAAAAACTAAAATACAAGGCTATACTGTTTGTGCATTAAGTAGTGATGCTTGTGCGTGATGATGTAATTTGTAAATGCTATGGCACGGGGTGCATTTGAGCTAATAACTCGGTGTAATGAATGTCACATTTCTGCATATTTCTGCGAATGTGTGGGCATACTTGGGATTGATTCATGTGCCATGTTAGAAAGGAATTTTACTCGATAATTTACTTGATGGACAACCGTATTTGATCGTTTAAAAGAACACATTGTGAACATATATACGTACTTGGAATAGCGGAAATATAAGTGTTGTTATGTTCCTAAACTATTTGAATAAATTAAAAAAAGATCTATGTCGATATTTCATCTTACAGTCAACAAGTGCATGTGCCATTTTGAAAGCTGTTTTGAAAACAAGTCTTCTACTTGGATTGACAATTTGGCAATGTGCTTTTAATTTAGTTTAATTAAATCCAAGTTAAATAAGAATGAATAATAAATCAGAAATCTGGCAATAGGAGTCACAGACACTTGAATAAACCAGCGCCGCAAGGGGAGGAGCCTGCCCGTGAACCCCAGACGCTATTGGGTCCCTTGCAGGAAACTGCTCGCGAGACTCTTTCCTATTTGAGAAGAAAATTTAGGACGACCCTCTTTGCCTTCACCAAAATATGTCCTAGCAATGTCATGCTCTGAGAGATCCGTTTTCACGGCGCCCTTGGTTAACCCTTTCGTGCACTGCGGTCCAAACGAACCCCCCACCGTCGCTCACCATCACCTCGTCAGCTCTGACCCGGACTGCAGAGTCCAAAATAATTGGGCTTCTGTGCCAACCACGGCCATACACGGGACAATGAACCAGCACCAGGCGTCGGAGCCTCAGCCGCAGGAAGCAATGGCTCAACCTCCTCACCAATACCACCAGGGAGGGCTGAACTGGGACGAGCGACGGTTGAGCTCGGTCGGAGTGCCGCAGGTCAGTGCGTGCCCTTACAGCGCGTCAAACAGAAAGGAAGACTCCTCCTATTTGCTCATGGAACCTGGCTACCACTCCAAGCCGTCACCGGACGTGTCTGCCTTTACCAGACTAATGTCAGAGATGGGCTCCATGACCGGAGGTTCTGGTCCAATTCAGAGCTACTTCCGTCCGGAGCAGTCATACTCCGGGCTCAAAGTCCACGAGTACAACAACGGTGTGCACGGCTTGCCCGCGACCAGTCAACAGCGCGCGCCCCACTCAGACTCGCGCCATTTGTACAACTTGAGCTTCCCATTGCATCCATGTCCAGATACTGACATCAAGCGCGTTACCGATGACTTGGCGCTGGGCAGAAATCAGTGTCCGGTCGAGAAGAGCGATAGCAGCACCACTACCGTCACCCTAACGGGCAGTCGAAGCAACACAGAAGACGTAGTAATAGCTTTACGGCGAGATAAGTCCCTCTCAGACTTACCCGCGGCCGAAAAAAGTCCCAGACTGGAGACGCAAGGTAGGTGGAATGAAAGAGGAAAGGCTCTGGAAAGATTAAACCTCCGATCGGGCAGTAGCCACAGGAAAACACGATTATATCTGTCGAGACAAGGTAATTTTTTTTACGGAGGCTGTTAAAGAGAAGAGAGGGAACAGGACAAAGGGAGTCGTTGGTCAAAATTAATTTATTGCACGGAACAGCCCTCGCCAGGCTAAATTGCACTCCGTTTTACAGTGAGCCCCTTTGAACATCAAAACAGCGGAAGTGTCCTTTGTGGTCTGCAGTTGTCCAGGTGTACAATTAACTGTGGACCACAGTTTATGTGTGGGTATCGGCTATATAACTTATTGACTCTCACAGTATCACAATAAAGCTAAAGCTAATGCTATGTAACTGCAATGCAGCAGTAGTTGATAAAGCTAAAGGTTAAAATTAGCACGGAGAAATTGCATTAAAGAATAAAATCGTATTTTAATAAAGGTTGCGATAAACTCACAATGACCAAATATCAATGCGTTTCTACAGGTTGTCATGTCGACACACACAACATATACGATATCACCAACATTGACTGCATGACCCAATCTGACATAAAAATAGTTAGCTATTTGCATGTAAAATATACCATGTTTGTCACAAAAGCTAATTTGTGCTAATTCTTTTTTACATTGAAAAAATATATTAGTTTCAACTCTGTGGAAAACTTAAATATTTCCTTATACGCTTATTAAAAACAATTAATGGATCAACATATGTGTGTGAATTAAGAGCAAGCAAACCATTCATACTTTTGATCGTATTTGAATGTGGGACGTTTACTTTACATTGTCACACAGTCAACAACGTAAATGTACTCCTTTGTATTTAAATGACAATATTTCATTAAAACATAGTCCCAAATATGGCTCCTGAATTGCTATATGTACCCGTAAGCACGAAATTCGTTATATGCAACATGCTATGGACTATTGACCTCATTTCTTATTCAAAAAAAATGTGTCACTGTTTTTCAGAGTAAATGATTCTGATTGTACCATATTCATGTAAATGTAAAATGTACATGTTTTGTGAGGACATGTTAACGTCAAAGACAGCAGACACACACATCCACACATCCACAAACAGACAACAACTCAAGAAGGGAGAGAGGCGTACGTAATATGACTTTATTCCACGTCATAAACTGTCAGTCACCGCCAGTTGATGCCTGTGATGGCACTGTAGGAATGTGCATCTGGGATTAAAGAATATTCACCCTACCAACCGCCAAACTCTAAATACTTTTGTTTCTTTCCGTTTTGACAGAGGATGCCACATTCGAAGACGCATCTAGTGGATGGCTGTGTGCAAAAGCAGGAAGAAAGAAGCGATGTCCTTACACCAAATACCAAACCCTAGAGCTGGAAAAGGAGTTCCTCTTCAACATGTATCTGACTCGCGAGCGCCGCCTGGAGATCGCTCGCTGTGTCAGTCTCACTGACCGACAAGTTAAAATCTGGTTCCAGAACCGCCGCATGAAGATGAAGAAGATGACACGGGAACACAGAACCTCGGACACCATCCCACATTTCCCCATTTGATTTCTTACAGCGAGACTGCTTTATTAAAAATAACGAATGGTTGCTATGGTTGTTTGGGACAAGCCTACAACTGAGCGCCTGGAGAATAGTCAGATACAACTCCGAGAATACGATGGACAGAAGGACGTGGAGAAACAGGCCCTGGGCTGAATGTATAGATGATCTATGTCCTTTACACATTGCATGACGAAATGGATGCTCGTGTTGGCTACACTTGCATCTTTCCACGAGACATGTCGAAGGATGCTTTGTCCCGTAACAACACTTCTTCATTACAAGCACTTTATTTCATTATTACCCAAGCATCTTTCTCGTAGTTATTTCTCTATAGCTCAATAGATTGTTTGCAGTGTTGCTTTATTGGTATTTTTGCCAGACGCTGGCTACTGTCTTGAATCAAATACCATTGTTTACAGCTGGTTCTATGGCTATAGGATGCAAATTTAAAATTATCGCTTTATTTATAATTTGCAGCTCTATTTGTTTTCGGTCGCATGTTGTCGACTTTTTCTAAGACACGTCGTTACGGCTCAGAAAAATTACCAAGATATTTTCAATTTTGTAAAATAGTAAAGGTTTAAAAAATATTTTTTTGCTCATGCAGACTGAGTCGAGAAAAAAATAATACAAGCTTTGCTATTCGTCGTAGGACGGGAAACATGTTTTACGCACGTGGATGAGGCCTTGATGTTCCAAAAGACACGGGTGTCTGTGCACAAGACCTAGAGGTTTTATGAAGGGTCTCTATCTATCATAACCCCCTCAATGAAAATGCGTTTCATAAATAACATCCACGGTTGTCTTGTTTTTGTCTGTTTTTGTATTAATATAATTCCCCATTATTTTTGGTTGAATAAATATTCCCCATTTCTTCATGTTTTTTAGTTAGCCATTTCGATAAGCGTAGATCGACGGGAAAAAGCACAAAGCTATTATGCAGGTAATCTTAATACCATGAGCACATCTCAACACTATTATTAAAAACACCCTAACACATCCCAAGAACTCAGTAGACACCCCAGTTTTACAGTTTTTCTTCCTTTCCTGATGTTATTGTAATTGCTGTAGCCTGACTTCTAGGTTATTATTTGTGATTTGCCTATCAGAACAAGAAATGGGTTTTTCTGGTTTACAAAAGGAGTACATTTAATCAATCGCATCTGTTTTAGGAGGGTTTTTCAGTAGCTATAAGACTAAAATATGTTGTTTAGTATCTACGTGATTAAACTTTTTTAAGGTTAGCATACATCTGTCGTGACACTATTGTTCTTTATTTCTTCTCTTTTCTTTTCACTAGCTGGGTTCAGTTTTTTTTGTATTCAAAAGCCAAGTTACAAAGGCCAGAATTGTTATTTGTTATTTGTGAAAGTGGCACAAATTACATATTCCAATAACGCGAGTTTCTTAATAAAGTTCTGTGTGGTGTCCAGGCCGTGTGTGGTGTCTAGGCCATTACGCGAGTTAACACGTAACGGATTCGTGTAAAACAACTTACGAATTCCAAGTTAACTATGTTGCTCATTTAAGGTTTTAATGTTATGTTTAGTAATTAGGGATGAGAGGTTTAGGTTTGGACTACATGCTAGAAAAGTAGTTATACGTTTTAGTGTTAGAAGTCGGGTTATGTGACATGCTAGCACCGTAGTCAACTGGTTATTTTTATAATTAGAGGTAGCTGACTTGCTAGCAAAACTAGTGGTTCTTGCAAATGGCAAATAAGTTCAAATTCCAACGTTGTCCACAAAGCAGTGTTTTAATATCTATTGCCAGACCGTTTCGCCCACCCATTCTCCTCGACCATTACTCTCTCCTGTCTTGTCCGTCTCAGGTAGGGTTATACATCTGCGGTATAAATGCATTGTGACATACAGAATATTGTGCAGTGTACGAAAAAACATACTTTTTGTTATGAAAAAAATAATTTATTTCTGTTTCAAAATTATCCCTTTAAATTAGTTTCCACTACCGATGTGCGTTTAGTCAGCCAACAAACGATACATAGTACGTCTCTTCCAGAATGGAATTATAATCTGGTCTTGGTGTGATGATAATAAATACATGTTTTTTCCTAATGCCAGTTCATCATTATAACCATTGTGTTAGAAAACGAATACTGTGTGTACCAATTCCAATTGTTATCCTGATTTATGTATTACTTTGACGTTATTCACGTTTTCTTATATGCTTTCATTCCGCATGGACTTTCTCTGATATTGTTTGACTTTGAAGATTTTATGGGAAACGCACGCAGGAGCTTCCCCACATGGACACTGGATATACAGCTGTTGGCCTTTTGTCTCCCATGAAGACTGTTTAGCGTCTGCTGCTAGCTCCGCCATGTTGAACAGCGCACCATTTTAGTGACGCCTCCCGGTTTTATCGGTGGAATTGACAGGGCATTTATTGTAGCCTCAGGAAGTCAGGGTAGCGGATGTGTCCCGGGGATTATATTACTTGTCTTTTCACTACAATATTATTGCCTGCTATTGTGACAAACAAAGAAGTCTTGGCGACTGGGCTAACTCGCGTTAAAGGCCTTTTTGTGCATGAGTGTATGGGCATGGACATACTATGTTGGCATGGGGATTCTACTGAACGTTCTCTGTTATTAGTTATTGCAACTCAATGGCAGTTTGTACATTTTCTATGTTGTGTTTTAACTGCAGATCATTGTAGTGGTATATTTATCTATATATATATATATACATTTGAATAAAGGTTATACCGTTTTTAATTTGTATTTATACGGCAGGACATTTAAGGATGTTCTCCCATGTTTCTAGGGTATTCGAATTTCTCCAAAACCAGGTTCATTGAAGTGGGATATTGGATGTGAAGACAAAGCTGTTGTGTGGTTTAGGTAGTTTCAAGTTGTTGGGCTGGACGTGTATCACAGGAACCTGAAACTGCCTGAATTACTCCAGTAACTTCGCATCAACGCCAGTGCTCAACCCACGAATGCGACAGCGAAGATGCGCCATTTCAACAGACGTTTGCTCACATCTATCCTCCATTTTGTAATTGCACAGCAAAGAACATCTGTGTTTAATATTATCTGAGAAATGTGTTATTGTTTACTTGGATTTCAAGTCCAAGAGTGAACTGAAACACATGGGCGTTTGCAGAGCTAAATTGCTCGTTTAGGCCTCCCCAAATCGCCTGAACGCACTAGGGTGCGAAGAACCCCACTTCATCATCTACAACCATAATACATTTATGAAATACAGAACGCCCAGACACCGTAAATTATCTACATTATAAAACTCCAGCTCGTTTTGACATCTTCACTTTTTTTCTTCTTCATGTTGTCATGGGCAAGGCTTTCGTATTTGTCATTCAATAAATTAAACATTAACATTTACTGTCTTCAATATATTTCCTGACTTTCATCTTGTGTCAACTCCGTAATAGGCCACTAGACAAATACTTTCAGTTATCATCTTCTGCATTGTAAACATTAACTTTTCATTAAACTTGAATTAACAAAAACAGACCCAGAAGCCATTCTTTTGATAAACGTGTTTATTTCTAACAGATAAAATGTTACAGCATCAGAGATTATGGCATTTAAGTGTTTTTATATAACTCAAGGGTCATGAATTGTCAGACAGGAATGAATGACTGATTCACTTTCTGTATGATTGCACGTGTGTGGGTTTGTGTGGAATAGATATTGTACGATTCACAGTGACATATTCCGCTAATAACTGATCTACAGTTAAAGTGAACTATTGCACATGTAAACCCTGTTGTCATTAATTCCATTCTGCGTTTCAGATAAATGTTGTCCAGATATGCTCACGGAAAGACGATAGATTATAACAAGGTGTTCACCGTACTCATGTCAGAACTGTCAATAACAGACACGGACACCTCAATTAACAAGCCCTTTTTTGTTATTATATTGTTCCATGAAGCAAAGTATTTAGAGAAACCTCAACCGAATGTCTGGAGGCCAATGGATGTGCTCCTCCATGACATCTTATATCATTCGATTTAAAAAACAGATTATATTATAGGCGAAGCGGCCTGTTCCTCACTTTATTTTCATTTTTCCTAATGAACCAGTCCGTACATTATCCAAACCATAAGCATGTGTTGATTCATTCATTTGAAGCACAGCGGCACCTACTTGCTGTGTATTATACTAAACATTCTACATACAGGCAAAGCTTGATTAAGCATGTTTCTGACTGCTTTATTGTTATTGCTGATATGTATAGTTTGCGGCGTTAGTCTTGCAGGGACAAACCACCAAACCAGCTGTTGACTGCATTTGGCGCGTGTAGGCTAATAAAAGTTGCTATACGGATGCATCTACGATACTGATGCATCCATTGCTACTACACGCCAGTTCTTGAGCTACTACTACAGCAACCTCCATTTAGGAACTAGGCCTACTACTGCAACCACGAGGACGAGGAGAATAAATCAGATCACAAGCAACCCGCCCATTCCTGGCCAAATCAAACGTCACGCTGAACAAGTAGCCCAAGTGCAAACGGTCGAGCATGAACCGTAGAACACGGTCAAAAACAAAGGAAGGCCTCGCGATTCTTGGAGACCGTGGATGTAGTGTGTGTATTAGGATTTGCAATTTGCAAAATGGAACAGTTTAGCTCCGTTATTGGAAATGTGTCCCATTTACACAATACACACCGTATAATGACATTCTTTCCATAATTCGACGAGAAAGGCCAAAAACCCCTAAATTAAACACAAACAGGAGGGCACTACAAAAAGATATCGCCTATGAAGTGGGCATGGTAATATAGGTTCACATCCAGTAGATGCCCAACAATCTAGTGTAACCTCAGCGTAATCAAACACACGGATTACTTTATTACTGTCATATAAAAACCGCTACACACACTACCTTAAACACATCTATATAACGGTATTACATTTCACAAATACACACACACACGGAACATTTGGATTAGGTTTTAACTTCAAGGAAAGAAACACGGGCACATAATGTAAGCAGACAACCCATTTTGACACAAAATGCGTATTGTTTTCAAATTCAGTTTTGTATCCTCCATTTTAACCTATTGTAGTGATGTATAGACCACGGGTAATTCACGTAATGTACGTAATATATATATATATATATATATATATGCATCCATAGGTGCCATATATATATATATATATGGCACCTGAGGATAAATATGCACGTGATTGATTTTATATTGAAATTACACAAATCCAATTGATTAATAATGAGCTTGGTAAAAAGGTTTGTTTTGTTGATCAAACCAGTGTGTATTATTTTAATACTAATTGCGTTCCAATTCTGACATGTTCAAGATATTTTGTTATTTTATATAACAACCTTCATCACCCTGAGTCGGGTCTCTTTATCCTGACATATATTTTAAATTAAATGTCAGCAGTAGATCACGTTCATTGTTTAACCTACTATATACTATATGTATATATATATATATATATATATATATACTATGTTGTTTAAACTACTACGTACTATAAATACATATAAACATTGTTAAAAGTACTACATGACTCCAATGACGTAAACATAATGGTGTGTAAATGGTGTATGAATATATATATTTAGTATGTAGTATATGCAATATGTAATGTATGTAATATATATATATATATATATATATATATATGAGTAACACAGACTGAATGGGAAATTACATAGATTTTTTTCCACAAAATTGGCTTAGACAATTTAGTTCGAAACGTTGTCATGGTTTTGCGTCTTAATGTACAATTGGTGTGAATATATTAATATATTTATATGTATACATATACATATACATATAGTTCATTCATTATAACTGCTCTGTACAGTGTGCTTCGATTGACCTTTTCTGTGCAAAGTTGAAGCCAGCACACTGTTATTTACGCTCAATGTAAAAAAATAAAAACTTCACAAATCAACGTATTATATATAGTTCCCTTTTGCATGCATTACGCTTGTGTTATTGTGTTGTGTTTTGGAGTTACGGCGTTGGTTTGACGTAACTGCTGAAATAGCAAATAAGAGCTAACCACTGCGCCTATTGCAACCACAAGGCAAATTGCCATCACCAGTGCTACATTCTGTTTCTTTCATCTTCTGAAGTTGAAAAACATTAGTCGTTAGCAACATACCAAGTGAAAAGCAGTGAAGGCCGAGGCCTAAGCTTTGACCTGCTTCAATGTGACAACTCATGCACAATGGTGAAAAGGTGAAAATACGTCAGAAACACAAATATCCCGTCTCCACACCGTTACCTCGCGAGTCTCCTTAGTTTCTCCCTGCGCCAGTAAAACTGAAAAATCTTCCTCTCGTTTTTAAAATATCCTGGCGCGGCCATTTCTGCTGTGTTTACTTTTGGGTTCTGAGTGTGAAGTGAGGGTTTTTCGTCAGGCAGGAACGCTACAGCACGCTCGTTTACGTCCTCCGCCACAGGCAATATATCAGCTCTATAAAAATCAAAGCTGCCTGATGTAGTATTTTATTATAGTATTAAACGACCAAAAAAGTTCAAGTAGTTCCTTCCATAAAGACAGGGGGATTGCCTCGCAGTAATGTTTAACGGGCTCGTTAAGAGAAAGTACTGTTAATCTTTCAATAAAGCATGAGCGTGTACGTTTCCCCATGGAAACTGAGACACGATTTAAAAAGAAAACAAACAAAAAAGGTTGAGATTCTTGAGATTTGAAACGTAAAGCGTCATCTTGCTGCAGTTAAACATCCAGATGAACGTGATAGAGAAATAATGACGCCGGTAAAACATTCTGATGTTATTTTGATTTTGATGATGTATTGGGCATTAATAAACCAAATGCCTATATATGATAAGACTTGTTGTATCAGTTGTATTTAAAAGAAATGACATTGTACGTAATTCTTCGTTTCCAGTGTGCCATTTCATACATATTGTCCTTTGGATGCGTAATTTAACTGGATATTTGTATGACAGATCATAAGATATTCTCGGATATATGGATGCACTCCCATTTTGCATATTGCATAAACAAGACAATTTATTTAGAGAGGAAAATATGTAGCCTACTAGAAGCAAGGAAAAAGCTCCGTGCAGCCCCTTGGCGTATTGATTTACGCCCCATTGACGCTTTATCAGGCTCGCGAAAAAAGTCTGACCAATCATTTCGCTCCGAGCGCACAGCCCAGCAATCCAGCTCTACTTTGTTCGAGAGCGAGTTGAGGGGGAGTCGTGTAAAAAAAACTACTTCTGTCCTACATGTTTTCCATTCAATGAACTGTGTTTTTCTATAATGTCCGAGAATGTCAATTTCTGGAACTCTGAGCAACTATTACGTGGACTCCATAATAGGTCACGAGAGCGAAGATCCGACTGCCGCCAGATTTTCCAATGTACAGTATTCCAACTTCAGACAACCTGGGGGACATGGTGAGCATCCTGAATTTCCTTCTTGCAGTTTCCAGCCGAAACCTCCGGTTTTTAGCTCGTCCTGGAGCCCTTTCAGCCCCCATGCTTCCAATGGCTTACCCGCGGTGTACCATCCCTACATCCCCACTCAGCCGGTCCCTTCCACCGACACCCGATACTTACGCAGTTGGCTCGACTGCGCTCCTCGCCCGGAGTCCCTCCCCGGCCAGGGGCAGGTCAAGATGGAGCCGCTACTGGGACACCTCGGGGAACCCCCGAAAATCGGTGGACACGAGTACATTTTGGAGTCCTCCTCGGCGAGAGAAATGAATTCCGGCCAAGGCTCCGGTTTCGAGGACAATAAGGACATTTGTGACGGTAGCGAAGACAAAGAAGGGCCAGATCAAAGTAAGTTATAAAACGAGGAAGTGAACAGTCTGTAAAGCTTTTAATGCTGTCATAAAACAGGAACAAAGAGATGGCGAGTCTTGGAGGCTCACACTACCATGTCTGCCCCGTAGTGTGCATTCGAATTACGGTTTACGTTAGAATTCTTATAGACAATTTATAACTGGTGGAACTGTACATGGTACCCAATGTCCGGTGTCTTCCTCGCAGTATCTCGTACTGTATCACGAACCCCCGCTCTGTTATTGCGTAGTGGGGCATTTCACGTGTGCAGTCCGCGCGGACCTGCCTTGGTAGTTTCTGGGAACAACTGGTGGTGAAGGTGATCTTAATGGAGCCCTTTTAACTCGAGGTCCTGTGAGTTTTGGCACACTGTCTCCGTGAACAGTTCATTCTGCGCTCCGTTGCACTTTAGTGCAGTACATTTTGTCAGCAGCTTGTTTTAATCCAGTAATCACCGTGAATAAACCTCAAGAAAACGTCCCTCATTAAACTATGTGCCAAGGAAAATTAGGTTTTACCAGGGCAAGGCCGTAATATTTTTGTGTAAATATTCGATCTAAGGGGTAGTGGCTTTGTTTTACTCAAAAGGCCGATGACAGGTCTATGTAAATACCTTTTATGTCGTTTAGAAGGTGTGTGGGAGGATTCGGCTGTGTGTCATTTTTTGAAGGAAATATTACTTTGGCATCAAAATTGCACCAAAGGCCTATTCTGAAGAGGACCGGTGAGTGGCAAAACGCCCTTTAAAACCACAAAATAAATCTGCAAAGTGTTCCAAATTTTTTGACAAGCAGACTCATCTGTCTAAGCTGTATGACATTCTTCCGAGGATGTCGGTCGCTGCACTCTCAGTGGGTTCGCTGTTCAGTCCGTGCCTATAGTAGCCTTTTGGCAGAATAAAATGACATTTTTCCCCTTACCAACACTGCCTCATAAGATCAGGCTAGCTATTAATCAGGCCCTGGGGCCAGATTGGAAAACTATTTATGTGCTACTCAACACAGCACAGCCTTGTTGAAATTGGCTGTGCGTGCTCGCCTGGAAACATGTCGGTGCTTCGGGAAACAGACACACATAAAATAAATATAGGCAACTTAAGGCCTTATCTGAATCGGATGGGTCATGGTTCTGATAGATGTTTTGAGTAGCATGTAGCTGAGACTGAAAAAGAATGCCACAAAATCGGCACACCGAATAATCACATTTGTGAAGCTTTATGCACGAAAGGTTGATGTGTAATTTGGTTGAATTTGCATGTGGTTGTATTTTCAACGAACGTGGAACAAAATCTAACCTAAAAAAACCAACAAGAAAGACCCCAACGAAATTCTCAATTCTTAGTCACCGCTGATCAAAGCAATCATATTGCTTTTTCGTGGTGCGATATAACGTGTGAACAACGGTTATACACTCCCGAGTCCAGAGTGTCACCTTTGTGCTGCTCTGGGCGGTGTTCCAGAGCACACTACAGGCAAATGACGTTGCCTTACACATCCCTCCTTGCGCTGGCTTTGGATTGGATGACAACAAAGTTATTTCCTCTGAAGTTCATCATAGTCGTTCTGAGACCAGGCAACGTCCGTGCTCGTTGTTGTATGTCGGCTCACTGGGACAGTTAGGGAAAAATAAAAACACGAAATACGATGCAATTTTGATGTAGAGAACATGCAACATCCCACCTCTCTGTTGGAAAGGTCAATATGTGAGGCTATTACGGGGAGATTGCAATGGCCTTATATTGGTCTGCAGCCATTATAATAACTTTCCTGCATTCATCCCCAAACAGACCATAGGCTACTTCCCCCCGCGATAATTCAACGACATGACCCTCTTAAGCGCGTGCATTGTTGCAGATCACGTTTCGGAACTGTCTCGCAGGCTTTGAGACGACACACCTCTCTCTCCCGTGTGTCCGCCGGCCACGGATTGCTTTACGGGCCTTTCAATCATCCCCGAGGGATCTCTTCCCCTTCATGATGAAAATAGTATTGCGCCACGAGATTTAGGATATTGGAGACAGTTGATGTGGTATTGAAAGTGCGTGGTGCGTGGTTCTATACATTGGTTACGTGTAGCAAATGAGCTTCAATGGGCCAAACCTTTTTTCCTCCATTTAAATACCCAGATATATTGGCCAACGCTACAACCCTTTGCTACAGCAGTGAACTACTTGTCAGGCCGTGACATGAAAAGCCCTGACTCGGCACCAGGTTATTGTGTACCTGGAGAGTGCCGAGCATCACTTTGCGTGTCACAATGCACATTTTTATCACCTCTGTCTACTTTCAGAAGCGATCCCCGATAGCTTTGTACACGCACCGCATTTGGAATATCGAGGATAGTTCCAGCTTTCCAATGCCCTTGGAATGAAAGGCCACCGAACATGTGTGCTGTACACAGAGGTGTTGCACCTCAAAGCAACCGTGAGAACATGTAGATGGATCTAGATGAAAATACATAACAGGCATTCCCGAGAAAGCCACCGGGGAGGGGTGACGTTTCCACTAAGACTGCAGGGAATAAATCCCCGGGAACATTTCCCCTAAAAAGGAGATAATCCACTTTCCCAAGCAACCGCATTTCAGTGCGACTGCATTTTTGTTTGGGTTAGCCTCCGGTGCTCAATATATCTCCCATAGTTAAAATGCTTTTAGCTTCTCATACCCAAACCATGCTGCGCTTTCTTCGGTAATTGCATTCGCCTGAGTACTGCTAACCAAGCTGAAGGGTGGAGTACATGGCTATGATTGGATTTTCTGACAACAACAAAAAAAGGGAGGGGAATTATAATTTACGAGAAAACATCCCATCCAAGTGTTCAACCCATTTAGAATGTGGATCACAAACAGGAGGATTTCAAGGTCTAGTGGGGTGAAGGACACGAGTACGTTCTCCTGTATCTCGGTTTTCTGTTCAAATTCCAATTTGACTTATTTTTATGGCACAATTCTGGAACTATGAAATTAAATACTTTACTAAGACCTGACAATAGCCCATTGAATCACTATTCACATCTACCCCATTCCATGACCGATCTCTGGTCCATTCGGATAGAATGTGAGTCTTCGCTTTTGATCATGACACGTAATTGCCACATTGCCATGGAAACCTTGTTGTTTTGCACACGTGGTTGTATTTACGTATTTTATGAAGCCTGCAAGTGTTGACTCGACCTATTCTGTATTTGTCTGCCATTTACTAACGGTGTCCATCTGATTTTTCCTTGTAGATGACCCATCTGCCAACTGGTTACATGCCCGGTCTTCCCGGAAGAAGCGGTGCCCATACACCAAATACCAAACCCTGGAGCTCGAGAAGGAGTTCCTCTTCAACATGTACCTCACCCGGGACAGGAGGCACGAGGTAGCGCGCTCCCTGAACTTGACGGAGAGACAAGTCAAAATATGGTTCCAAAACCGACGGATGAAAATGAAGAAAATGAATAAGGACCAACCTAAGGATTAGATTAAAAGGGAGGCCAATTTAATCCCCGCCCTCATAAAGAGTTTGCTTTCTCGTGACTTTTTTTCTTTAAATACACGGACAGTAATGGGTAATGTGGGCTTGCAGAACGCTCTGTTTTTATTCGCAGTTAAAAACACCATCTGACATTATAGAAGTGCAGACCAATTGACAGAAGCCTTATACATTAGAAATGAGGGCTTCTTCTCAAGCACTGGTTTTATTAGTTATTTATGATTTACGCTTTATAGAGGCACTGAGGTTCTGTAACATTGGCTTCACGTGGTCACGGTTGGTGTTAAAGAGTGTGAGACTTGCATGTGTTCTTATTTTTTTTAATTGGCTCTCTTCATTCCATTGTTCAACCACATATATGCCCTGTGCGTAATGACGGTTTCCTACGCTAACTGGTCGTTCACAACAATTACATTATTTTACTATCCAAGCAGCGGTGGACCAGCTCAGTTGCCTACTCTTTTATTTCGTAATTCGATTGATAATCTAATGTAAAGTGGCTGGCAAATTATTAATATTACAATTGTTGTTATTATTTCTTGGGAGAATGAAATCCCCCATAGTGCCCAATGGACTGGTTTAAAACATCAGGGTTCCATGTTTGTTGTAATCCCTTGATCCAACAAGAACTCAACAGGTTATATATGCACACCCTTGTATTTCTAGTTTTTCTATGTGTGCGTCATTTTACCTTTATGTTCGTTGTGCGTAAAAGTGCGTATTAGCCTAGGAGTCATATACAAAACGCTGTTTGGGGTTTAGGCCTAGCCTACGTTCAACATGAACATTTCTTTGCTTCCAATGCTACTAAAATGTAAGATTGCTGAAAACATAACGTGGCAGACTTTAAAACGCTAGAAAGAGTATTATGGACAGGGCCGGCTCTAGGCATGAGCAACATCAGCGGCTGCTTGGGGCCCTCAAAAGGCTAGGGCCGGCTCTGATTATAGAGGCCTACTTGTGGACATTTATCAAGAATACTTATTTTCGGTAAATACTATTTCATTTAAGCATTTTATGAAACATGTAAGTTCACATTCAAGATTCAAGGGGCCTTGTTTGCGAATCGGAGTAGTTTCATATAGTTTGGTGCGCAAATATAAGGTCATTCTAATAGTGGAATATTTTTAACATTTCGGAAAAGGGCGCACCACACCCGTGCTCTGTCATTTGGTATATGCCATAAAATGTGTCTACCTTCTGCGCTTAGATATAGGATATATAATTTGTCTAAGAAGAAATCCTACATTGTCTAAGAGTAAAAATGTTTACATTGTTAGAGCATGATTCATATCATCATGAAATGTATTTTAGGTCTGTATGTTTGTGTTTTTTAATGAAATCTATCTGAAGAAAATGCGCAGTTTTTGGATGGTAATATTTCTATTTTATTGTAAATAAGTATACGTGAATAACCTCCATTGTTTTTACTGGAATGAGTTTCATTATGTTTAAAATTGGTGTTCTCGGAAATGACATCAGTGCGGCAGGTAGACGTCCTTTTTCCAGTTTTAGATATGTTTACATGTTTATGTCTATAATGTACTGAAGGTTAGACTGACTTAACCGTGTTGTCAATACAAAAAGAAATGCTATACTTATTTGGTGTTCATGTATTTCTTTCTGTGTGGAAGTACTCACAAACACATTTCAAAATGTATGATGATTCTTCAGTCGAAATTGGTGGCGTTTCTGGAGTCGCGCTCACGTATGTACTTCCTCCTGAATAAAGACGAGCGTGAGACGCCATTAACTCTCCAGGCGCTCGAACCCTGCATATCCACGGCAGTTTTCTTCGTAGAAGCCTAATCTCTTGTTTTTCATTAACACCCAACGCTGTAAGGACCGAGTCTAGGAACTACTAACCCCCATCAGTATTTTCTTTATATCACGTTAATATCCTGTGTCCCTCATGTACGTTTTCTTTATTTCTGTGTTTTTTATCTGTGCGATAGCACTGCTGATGCTGGATTCATATTAAAACAGAGTTTACATTAGTACAATGTCTCGGCCCTTTTTATTGCTATCGAAAGCTTAAATGAGTTGATTAAAATGAAAGAAGAGCATTTACATTAAGGATTTACAATTCATCTTAGACAGTGAGGTCTCAGGGCGGATAGGGAGCTGTTCTCTGTGCGAGAACAAAACAATTTCGCGTCTATTTGTCTTTCCTTTCAAGTTCGAACATATTTACATATTATTTCATCTTTAGGAAAAGGCATATGTTGCAAATATGTATCGTGCGCCCAAGCATTTGTCTTGAATTGTGCTTGAAGGAAGTCAGCTGTGCATATGGTCCCCTGAAGATATCCCCAACATTCATTAAGACAGTGCTGTGGCAAGAATGTTTATGTTGAGGTTTTTATTTCAAACGTTTATGGTAATATTCATTTTGGTGACTTGTATTTAAAATGTACCGCGTTTGCTAAAACCCGAGACGAGGTCAGGGGAGGACATGGTATGAAACCTATGCGCTGTGCTGTGAATGGAAAACATACTTCTCATGAGACTTGTGGTACATGACTGGTGAGTTTAGGGGTTTTTGGCCCATGCTCATATTTTCCAAGGATGACAAAGGAAAGAAAACAACGTGATTTGTTAATGTGTCTTTTAAATTGGTCCTCTCAGCAATTGCCTTTTTTGGAATGAATTCCTATCGTTATTATGTGATACGGCTGGAAAGCGTGAACTTAGATGGCGCGGTGGTATTGCACGTTTTGGGTTGCGACATGGTTGGTATCTTGGTGCGACGTGATTTGTAATAACAAAGTCCATGTCTTATACCCGGTAACGAGATATAACAAGCATTCTATCTCCCAATTTTTGTAAACGGAAAAAATAACAGCATTGGGCGAGTAACTAAGTCTAATTCTGTATAATCGGCTACAAGATGTTAAATGTACAGTGACGTTTTCTAGCCTTGGTAAATCCTAGCAGCCTGTAGTAATTAAAATATATCTTCCAACTTGGGCGAACAGGCACCACTGGTCTACAGATGTGCAACTGGGACTTTTGTTTCCCTTGCCAAACATATGGGAACACATTATATATTGTCTATTATTTTATTTATTCTGGGTCAGAGGGGCAGTGTTAGTTGTAATAATGCAAAAAAATATTGTTTTATGTACGTTCTGTAGCGCTCAATTCTAGGCCTCTGTGTGCTTTTTTTATAGTTTATCAGGAAAACAAACAGCAAAAAGGATGTGGGCTTTCGCTAAAGGAGGAGGGGATGGGGAAGTTGACTGTCATAAAAGAGAGAAAGAAAATTCAATGCGGTGCGCCGCAATAAAATAATATGACTGCAATAAAACTTTATAGGATATACATTTCTGAAGGTTAAGAACTAAACGGCTGTAAAGCAAACACCGGGAGAAGGAAAAGTTTCAAGTCCTCCTTAATAACCGTTTCGAGTTGTGGCGGGCAGCTCCACGTTTCAAGATTGGGAATCTAAGTTCTCCCTTTGCGTTTTGTCGTTTATTGTTTGGAGCGTTGGTTGTTTACGGATTCCACACGGAGTGGGGGGCTCGCTCTGCAAGGTCTGGACTTCCAGATGAACGGACGGAGTCCAGTGTTCTCGCCTCCTTCCTTTGTTTCACTTCCGAGCGCATCCTGGTCGCCTTATAGCGGGCCATAAAACGCCACAAAAAGATTCTGGCGAGACGTCTGAGATAGTGGAACCTTAATCTGTTTACAACCTCGCGCCCATGCTAGGCTGCCATTTTGTTTCAGAACCTTCGATTGTTAGGTCGTGGAGTCGGTTACAATAGATGGTCAAAGTGCATCTACTTCCTTTTAAATCTCTGTTTTCCCATGTTCTCATTTTCATGGAGCCGTTCTGTTAGATTGTGATAGGATTCTACATACGGTCCAACATAAGAAAATATATGATTACATCGACCAACTCTTGGATGGGTTGAATAACAACTTCATTACATTTAGTGATTAGCAATACAACATTGAATTACACATCTTAATTTACAATCCAACATGAAAAAAACATACAAGACACAATAACGCGTTGGCTTCTATTTCACGAGACTCTGTTCAACAATGACCTGACTCATGAACAGACAAGAGCAAGCAATGCTTACGCCAAATAACTTCACTTGTTTTGATGTCTACACATCTCTTCACCCCATAATTGTACATGAATGTATAGCAAAGGCATTGCCCGTGGATAAGTGTCTCAAGTTGTTCCACCATCAACTATGGCAAATATTGACAATATAATGCATGGTCAAAAAATAGCCAACGTCATAATTACGTGTAACTTCTTGAAATGTTGCGTTGAAAAACCAAGACTGCGACAGTAATAAAACACACAAAACATCGAATTATAATCACGACAATAATCAACAGAATTGCAGAATAATTAACAGAATTACAGAATGCAACCATACGTACACAACATCTCGCCAGCCAATTCTTGGTCCGACGTTGGAAAATATTCCAACTATCGATATGATTAAATCTTCTTATGGGCGAATGATAACTCCTTATTTTTGTTAATACTATGTGGTTGAAACGTAATTTTATTCATTCATACACTTCTTTCGGTTTTTACAAAAATATGATAATTTGTAATTAGATTACAAAGATGTATATTTAAAATTAATCAATTTTCATTAGACTGAATATTCAGGTTCCTTGTTGAGTTTTAATTTAATTATATTCAGTTTATTGGGAGATTCAATTAAATACAATAAGGGTTTGTCTGTTTGTAGAACATATATCTTTCTGAATTTGTAGACATTATCTCTTTCTGAATCAATTTAAATAATTGTGTTCATTATTTGTTAAACGTTTGTAATTGCACATTATTTTACTGAAATGCCACACAGTTTGTTGTATAACGCTAGGAACACTTCTAACGCAATAATTCCTTTATTTTATCATGGTAACAAAGTTACACCGCATGTAGAAAATAATTACTTCAAACTCCAGAAAATTACAGTCCTTTTCCCAGGCTAAATCATTCCCAATGCCTTTATTCATAATTTCGCTCAGCAGTGTACGGGGTTTGTGAAATCGCCTCATTATGAGGGGTTTATGTCCGGTGTTTATACAATCATAAAATGGTATTATCTGAAATCTCTGCGGCACACCTTAAAACGGCCTCTAGATGGCGATGTTGGTCCACGAAAGAAAGCTTTCGCCTGTTGTGTGCCTATCCGGAAATCTTTCGAAAACACAGACAGACCACTTTACACCCCCTAAACTCCAGCATAGAGAGCCTCTTGCTTCTCTTAAGAGGGTTTGAAGGGCGGCAAGGACATTAATCTATCATCCCCCCTGTATTTCAGCATGATCTCAAGGTATAGGCATACCTTTGGCGTAGCCAAATAGCAGCGCATTGACAGTAATTTTCCCAAATGCTTCGTTTCAAATAAAGCAAGGGTAAATTTGTGAGGACATATTACAGATAAGGCATAGCTCCATGGAAATTATTACATATTAATTTGTACTATTTAATTTCCCTTTGGCTTTTAGTTATTGTGCATTAATTGAGGAACATTACATAAAGCAGCTTACGATTTTTAAGATCCTTTGTCATTTGATTATAATTGATTTGACTTTAGTGTAGTATTATACGTTCCAAACGCAGCCAGTGTTTTGTTTTTATCATATAACAAATTTAGCCAGCCTATATTTGTGACCTCTGCTGTAAACAGTCGTAAGATAATAGGCTACACGTACATTATCAAGCCTACATTGTATAATATGCGCCTAACTCGCACTAAATTGTTCAGTCAAAACGATATGAGTGTTTTGCTAAAGAATTCATATGTTGTGGTTTGCATTATAATCCATTGATTACAATGTGAAACACGTATGTTATTGTTCCAGAGAGCTCCTGGTCAGTAACTTGACGTACAATAGTGTTCCAGTCGTTGTCATGTAAAAGACAAGAACAATTGATCAGGTTTACATTTTATAGAAATTCCAAGACGAGTGCCATTGATGAACGTAACATTAATGTGCGTGTTATAAAACATTTGATTGGCAGAGAAATATTCCTGGTGAGAGTCGTACAAACACCATACTTGTAGATATCCTATAGTACTAATTCCTTTCTGGCTCCTATAGGTGTGTTAATAATTTATGTTAAAAGTTTCAATGGTTGGGCTGCATTTTATAGGCTGAGCGCTGAACATAAAATAACCCATGAAGGATTTTGTACAACTTAATTTAAACAATCATGTTCTCAAGGCCTGCACAATATCCGAACACTTCATTAAAAAATATCAAAAATATACTTTACAATTCGTTTGGCCCCTTTTACAGACTACCACGAGACACATATGGCCCTACGGAAGAAATGTTAACACAATCTCAATTATTTCTAGTCGAGTTGAGCTAATATTGTATTGCTGCATAGCTAAAATCTCGACCTCTCGCTTCCCGGGTTAATTGTGTAGATTCAGGCTATATTTGAAACCAATCCGGTATTAGACATATCGTTTCCTGATTGTAATCGCATTCCTGACAATATTTCCTATTTCATACGGGCGCTAATGAACGCAACCCTTTCCGCTGGATTTCCCCTGGTTAGATTTTTCTTCTTAGACGACACCTCTAGGGGTTAAAATATCAGCTTAATGATAGCCCGTATGGAAAACACAACTAAAATGACAATTAAATACTTGAATATTTCTGCATCGGTGAAATTGCTCCAAGTGAAACATTTATGGCTTTGGTCGTGAAACCTCATAAAATTCTAACAGCTTTTTTGATGCACGGTGTAAACAACAAACAGCCTCGGCGTTTATTGCGTTTTATAGTTTGTTAAACCATTTACAACCTCTTTCTTCATTATACCACGAGAGGTGCTCCTTTCAGACGTCTTCGCGTTCCATGGCTGTCGTATTTATAAAAAATACAATAATCAAAATGTTAAATCTGACTACCCCGTTTGTTCTCAAACGCCGGCGTGGAGACTTTGACAAGTTGCTTTAGAGCTGGAATTACATGTATAGGACTTGTTAAAACTGATGCCAATTAAGTCGTGTACATTTTGCCAGAGCGACCATGACATTTTCGAAAAAGGGGATCCCACCTCGTTAGAATTTAGAAATTAATGATTGGGAGTCTTCGTGCCTCCCTTTAGGTTGCCTATTAGCTATACATGCTAAAAATCAATCTCTCCAAGCGTTCTTAGGAAGTTGAGATGGTGTGGGATGGGGGGCGCTCTCGATTTGATCTGATGCAAAGCGGCAGATTTCTCATTAACTTACCCGCTTGAATATATTAATGCGCATATTCTCCCCTCCCCCCATGTCTCCCTCACTCCCTCTCCGTCTCTCTCCCTTTCTCTTTTTCTCCCTTTTTTCATTCTCTCACTCATTCCATATCAGAAGCGCACAGAGCAGTGTCCGTGTGGGACGCCAGAAGCCAATGAGATGAAGACCCGATAATAGATGCAAACGATCGTGAAAAGACACCGCAAAATATGAAACAACTCATTTGCAGCGGAGTAAATCACAGAAAACTGTTTGTGAACTGGCACCTCATACCGGAATTGTGATGCAGGAGCACTTCAGTGGAGACGATTTTATGGAATAGGCATGATTGTGGCTTCAGATATTTAGATTTGGTGTTCTGAAATACAACTTTGTCCATATATTGCTAACCAGCTAGGGTTCTTTTTTAAACTCAAGGACCCTTCAGATTATTTCCTCTCTAGCGCTCGAACATTTTACAGTCACAAACAACAACAAAACAACCACAACAAAAGATGAGTTCATATTTTGTCAACTCTCTCTTCTCCAAATACAAAAGTGGAGACTCTTTACGTCCCAATTATTACGAGTGCGGGTTCGCGCAGGACCTTGGAAGTAGACCCACCGTGGTGTATGGACCAAGCACCGGAGCAACTTTCCAACATCCCCCTCAAATCCAGGAATTCTACCACCACGGCGCGTCCACGCTCTCCAGCGCCCCTTACCAACAAAGTCCCTGTGCCGTAACATGTCACGGAGAACCGGGCAACTTCTACGGTTACGACGCTCTGCAGAGGCAAACCCTTTTCGGAGCCCAGGAAGCTGATTTGGTCCAGTACAGCGACTGCAAACTAGCCGCTGGTGGCATCGGCGATGAAACCGAAAGCACCGAGCAGAGCCCGTCTCCGACGCAGTTATTCCCGTGGATGCGACCGCAAGGTAAGCCAGAGCTGCGACTAAAACACTGCATGAAAAAGGGGTCGAAAGTTAAACCTTAAACATCAACCACAGTCAGTGCAGAGCTGCATTTCCTGTGTTCAAAAGGGGCGACAAAAAAAGCGTTTATTGTTTTATGGTATCCAAAACTTGTGAACCACTTTATAGTTTAATGACCCGCCATATAGAGAGAGACGAGAAAGGGGAGCAAGGCTTTTCTCCACATGTGCGAGCTACCGGCCCGCAGCTGATTCTCTTCTCACCCTGTCAAAGTTTTACTACTCGCTTTTACGACTTACAGTGGTCTCGGGGATTATTTCGCTACAAGGTGGCCATTTCCCACCGGTTAGGCGCTTTATGGTTTCACGTAATCCCTCGAGAGAGTACATGTGTGGGCGACAGAAAGAGGCATTCGCTTTGAAATTTGCACCGTCTCCTACGGAATTTAATTTATAGTAATTCCATTAATTGTATTTGTAATTGTATTACAATGTTGATAGATCACTTGGAAGACATCCATGTTTACCTCGGCAATAAAAAGAAATTGGAGATGGGATAATGTGCAGCTTCTGTAGTCTGCAATAACTGACGGTCGGCTTGTTGGGGATAGGGGCATTTTGAAATGGTCTGTTATGCGTGTGTTTCTCAAACATGTTACCTCTTTTTGCCAGTAGCTGCCGGACGGAGGCGAGGTCGACAGACCTACAGCCGCTACCAGACACTGGAGCTAGAAAAGGAGTTCCTATTTAACCCCTACCTGACCCGCAAGCGGCGAATCGAGGTATCGCACGCACTGGGACTGACCGAGAGACAGGTCAAAATCTGGTTTCAGAACAGGAGGATGAAATGGAAAAAGGAGAACAACAAGGACAAATTCCCTAGCAGTAAGACAGAGCAAGAGGAGATCGAGAAGGAGAAACGAGAGAAGGAGCAGGGCGCGGGGACACAGTCATCCGGGGAAGACTGCGACAAAGCCAAGCAAATGTAAGCTACAGGGGGATTTGGGGGAAGGGGGAGGGGTCGGAATCAGCACCGCGGAAAAGACAGTGAGATTGAAAAGTGAAGAGGGGCATGCGGTTGTCTCGGAAACATAGCGGTCGTTGGCTGGTCGTTCCACGTTAGTTGTAATCAGATGGGATGTCCTTTGACGGTGTGACAAACGACTGGACCATTCATGTTGTTGTTTGGAGACAAAAACGAAACATTTGAACGGGAGCAATGAAGCATTCGTAGCCTACTTTTTCTGATGTTGGAAAATATTTTAGTGTTAAAAATAGCTTCCTTTCTTTGTGGAAAAAATATTGTGGGGAAAAAACATTTATATTGTTAGAATTTTATCATTACCGATTATCCTGGCAGCTGTATAGTTTTTAAGTTAAAGTGTGCACTTTTTACTGTTCTAACTATGTTATGATGACGTAGCAAGTAATGACTTCCAACAACATGAAACTGCCTATTTATGCCGTAGGTTTTCCTCTTTTTACACTTGTCCTTAGTTTGTTTTGATTGATGGTATTTTGTTGTCTTCCTTTCTTGGGTAAGCATGCGCAAAATGAAAAAAATATGAATAAAAAGGAAATAAAAAGGCTGTCATGTGACCCCCGTTTACTGTGAAACAGAATCTGTACTGTGCTAGTGAATTCGTTATAGAGACTTGATTATATGCTTTATTGTTCTTCATCACTTTGTTCTATTGTCTGAACCTGGAAGCGGTGGAAGAAAGAGGACCCAATAAAGTTTACAAGCGAGAATCCGTGACATCACTGGTGTACTCCGCTTCATTTTCTCTTAAGGTGCGGATCTCAGTGGACTGCAGAGAGTAACTCAACCAATCAGTCGGATGGCGAAGAAGTAGCTCTCACAAAACAAATCTCACTTAAATGTGCAATAAGTGGAACAAAACCTTTTCAGAATGGGCGCACACATTTGTGAACGTTGGGATTACATAAAATCATAAAATAATATTTCGCTTCATCACCCGAGCACACACACAAACACATACATTTCATGTTGTTATGGCAATTCCTAAATATAATATGGAACCTTGCACACCCTAAAGGCCGGTCAAGTCACGTGATGACATAGGCCTGGTTGTAACCGCTCATCCCCGTGCCTCTACGGTCCGATTAGTCTTTTGGCCGAGGCATACATAATAAATAATATACATACATAATAAATAATAAGTGCTCGGAGCACCTGCGCCCCAGGTGATTATATAGGTCCGTGTTCCAGACAAGTCGGTCAAACGCAGAGTGTGGCAACTACATACCCACACTGTCCTGTGAAAAAAGAAAGGACTTGAATTGTCCGGAACGTCTCTGTCGTGCTAGAAATGGTTGCTGTGGGCTTAGAGACGCTTTGAAGCAAATATTCTCCCAGAGAGGGCCAAAGCCATTTAATGAGCCGGATCCATTGGTCACTGGACTCGGAGGAGGATGCCTGCTCAATAACCACGAAATAAGGGAGCGATGTAATTGCTGGGAGATCAAACTGACATGGAGGAACCAAATATCATTCTTGTTTGTGTGGTGTCCAACCCGAAGACGACGACCCTTATAAAGATCTGTGTGCTATGTATTAAGTTAGAAATGGGAGGTTTAGTCGTGCAGATCGCTGCGCAATGCACCAGGTGGTTATGAACGTAGCCTACTAATCTATTAATTATCTTGTTTCGGTCCTCTTGTTAGTTATTTTTCTGATGTAGTCTACCTTTTGAATTACATTGAAAATACTAAAGTATTTCATGTGTATGGTCAGTAGGGCACTTTTTCTACATTAGCTGAGCAGTAGGATGCACTGCTGTTATTGGACGAGTTTGTATCACATGGCTATCGTCACGTGGCCCCTGAGGAAAAAGGGGTGATTTTTGGTGTAAATCTAGACTGTAATTCTGTAATATATCACAGTACCTCGTAAAACCGACACTAAAACCTCCCGGCCTACAAATCACCGGTCAAATTATGAGTTCATTGTATTATGCGAACGCTTTGTTTTCCAAATATCAAGCCGCAAGTTCGGGTTTTCCAACTGGGGTCTTTCCTGAGCAAACTTCTTGCGCATTTGCGTCCAGTTCACCGCGAGCCAGCGGCTATGTCTCTGGCTCTGGCGGCGCAGCCTTTTCCTCCTCTTCCTCCACACTGTCGGGACTGTACAATAACGCAGGGAGCATGCCCACCCAGGCCCACAGCGTGTATCCCTCTGCGTACGGTCTGGGCTGCTCCCCTTTTGAACACCCCAACCTCTCCATGATGTGCTCGGGTGGTGAGCCGTCCAAGCTGACCAGCTGCGGCAAAGCGGAGCAGCGGCAGCACGAGGACAGTTTACGGATCTACCCATGGATGAGAAGCTCAGGTATGCGAGCTTAAAGTATGTTTCTAGGCGAGGAGGGTGGGGAAGAAAAACCTCGGCGCTGTACCCTGACCATGTTATATTACATTAAATGTATTTTAAACGGTGCTGTTGCGAAGTGACCATGGCTACTTCCTGAACTGTGCTTTACGCCACTTTTCCGGCGCAGATCTTTTATTGCTCTAGGACCTCCATAAAACCATAATGTAAGACATCTGAATATTCATTAGGCGGTATTGTGTTAAAACAGAGAGATAGGAGCGTGGGATTGTCTAAGTCGGTCCACGGGTAGAAGGAGAAAACCTACTAAAAGGCTATTTCGTCGTTTTCCGTGGGTGTTTTAAAGGATGTGATGGTAAGCGCTCTCTTCAATACAATACTACTTTCAGAGGTCTTATCTAGCCTGCGTTTACGTGGATGTATCAATATTCCATAGATGCATCCGAATGATGCAAACACTGAAAATACTGGTGATGCCGTTTTTTGGCGAGCCTCTGGTTTGCGATCGTAAGCAGTTTGTTTTGTTCGCCTATAGATACGCATTTGTCTGACATTCTGAACTGACCTGTGTTCATTAGTTTCATTTGGCTTGTACATCAAAATACATCCAACTAAACAAACAGTTCCTGTTTCAAAATAAACATTTTATTTTATGTCTGATCATGCGTAAAAGGTCTGCGTGCTTGCGCGGGCGCGCTGTTGCGTGTTGGAGTGTAGCTGGGTACGTAGCTGTGCTGTGTTGTTGGAGTTTAACTATGATTGTGCGACCGTATGTTGTGACCGGCCTGTTTCTGAATACGGTCAGTTTTACGCACCTTAGGCCGCTGAAAAATTACAATGTCCAGTGCGCTTTGGCTTAAGTGAAATAGTGGATGATAACTTTTTGTCTAATGATTTTCTGTTGCCACTCAAGGCCTTGGCTCCTACCACTACAAACTTCCTATCAGTCAACTGTCAACCCTTCTCGTTAGCCTCTCGTGAACAGGTTACGACAGCATGAATAGCTTTGAAACAGATACGTCCTGATTAGTTGGTATTTTGACGTTTACCAGCAGGTATTCCCTGCCCCATGTTTGCTTATTAACGTGCTGTCGTCGTGTAAGCTGGGTGTAAGCTATCCCTGTATGAAATATGAATCACATTTTGATTTCAAGTGTGTTTTGATAAGTAACCCGTTACAAGACAGGGCTCCACTTATTCACACAGGAACAAACCGAGGATCAGTGTATTACATGTCTTCGCCCATTTCTCAAGATGGTAGGTACCCACGGTAACGTTGCACTGACAAAACAGACAGACAGGCAGACAGTCAGGCAGTCTAATTCACGCGCACATGCACACACGCGCGCAATCTTGGAGAGATGATACTGGCCAGAAATGTGTTGTAGGTCAGTGGCATGGCGGGGCCTAGTAATGAACGTATCTCTTAATTTTGATACAATTATTTTAAAAGTTCCTCGTCCTTTTTTGTAATGTTTAAACTTAATCAAAGTACATTTTAGTGCGTAAAATTAAATATGGCTTGCTTCGGATATGCATAATATAACTGACATTATCTTCAAATGTCACCTTGTAAATAATACCCTAATCAACTATGGTTTACAGTCAACCACACATACATACACACACACAGCCTTCTCTCACACAGACATTACATTTTAATTTATTTTTACTGCGGGAGTGTTGGATATGCGCGGGCGTACTAGACGGTCTCTGAGCACAATGCTCGCTCTTGTTAAAACTCATGACAAAACTGCGTTTCACTGAGAGTTCCAGCCAAGTCGTTTTTCTCTGCCGAAGCACAAATCACCCACGACACCATAGGATAGGAAAATATCACCATTAAGAATAGTCCTTCTCTCTTTCCCTCCCTTTCCCCTTCGCTCGGGCTGACTCCCTAGGCTATCCTCCCGTCTCATTTCGTGCCAGTTTTACCCAGAAAGTGACACGTCGCAAGAGAGGAAATGAGAACCACGCCAGTGACCACAGCGCGCATTAAAGTCGTACAGTTCTGCTGCTCGGTTCAGCTCAGACTCCATTAGACATTGTCTGCTTTAGGCGGAAACGGGAGGAGAGCCGTCCCACTCGCATCGAATGTGGTCCTTTTTTTTTAAAGAAAACTCGTGTATTTCAACATTGCAGCCATGTCTTGCCCGATGCCTATCTTTATGACTTCGACGTGTAGTCAAAAATAGGGTTCCTGTTGTTTGGTAGAGGTTTTGGTTGTAGATCGAGTCAAAACTCCCCTTTCTGGCTGAGGAATGCTAGGTATTTGGTGAAAAAAGCCTATGCAGGAATAAAGATCAGCTTTTCAACTGGATGTTATGGTTTTAAAGCCTTCCTGTATTCTATAACTTGTGCTACCTGTTATGTAAGGAATTATGTATAATTACAGGTTAGTTTCTCTTTTCTGTTATTTCCCCCCGAATTTTCTTTGTGCTCAGTGTAAGGCTAGTTAGGATAGTAACAAAATAAAAATAATTTAATATCCTCACGATGAAACAGAACAAATGTGGAATACCTAGAACTTGTAAAACAAACCCCAACACACCATTTTATTTACTATAGATAATATCTTGAAACACGGCATGGATTCCAAGCAGTGATTTGTGTTGGCCGTAGGTATATATAGTCTTGCTATCTGACCGCAAATACTAATGAAGGAAAACTGCAATTTCTGTTTCTAATTATCAATATGCCTAATTTCTACAGGAATTACAACGAACCACGCACTTTCATTCGGACCTGAATGATTTATCCACCACTAGCTCAGGGTTGTACTTGCGGGTATTGTGATACTATTTACTCTAGTCTTTAAATTAGTATCCAAGTGGAAAGGCTTGTAAAATCTCACCTCAAAGTGTGGCTCGGCAATGCTAGTTTACAACATGTGAGACCGATGAAGCACAACAGATGAATTTGCAGGAAATGTGTTTCAAATATACATGAATCAAAACAGACAGGGGAGGTTGATCTGAGCACACTCTTTCATTTTTCAGGAAATCTGGTCCCGTTTTCATAAATGTCATGATTCCCAAAATGTTGAACACAGGCCTCATCAACATCAGAAAGATAACAAAACAGCATTTTTACCAGCAATTAAGACCATTCCTTTAATTCCTTTCACTGGAGTAATGCGTTCCATTCACGTTTATTTAAAACGATATTTAATTTGGGATTTATTTTTAATAGCCCGGTCAAAGCCGAGCATTTTGGCCTATCTTTTCACAATAACACAGTAGAGTGGATCCGGAATATTCGATATGTTATATTTATTTGAAATATTCCAGTGTTTTTGCTGAAATAAACAAAAACTGATGTGCCTGGCGTTCTGATCTCACACAACCTCGGTGTCTGTGTTTCACAGGTGCGGACAGGAAGCGAGGTCGTCAGACGTACACGCGTTACCAGACGCTCGAGCTTGAGAAGGAGTTCCACTTTAATCGCTACCTGACCCGCCGAAGACGCATAGAGATCGCTCACGCGCTTTGCCTCACCGAGAGGCAGATCAAAATCTGGTTCCAGAACCGGCGGATGAAGTGGAAAAAAGAGAACAAGACCAACGGGCCCATCTCGCCTACAGCTGACCCGCCGGGGGGCGAGGAGGACGAGGAGGAGGACGATTAGCCACGGTGAAGGGAGGATTGAGCCCTATATAGATTTGGTAGCCTATTATACTAAAACCGTTGGGGAAAACCGTGTTCCCCGTATTCTTACACTGAGTAAAACATACAATACTACCTACTAAGATTAAGTCTAATGCCACGTTTTGCTTCGTTAAAAGTACAGTGATATAGAATAAAGGAAAACTTTGGTTTCTAAGCGATAGGACTAATATTGTTGCTTATATTTTGAAATAGAGATATTTAATCTGTAGTGTTTAGACCTGTAATACTGCTAAATCGTTTGCGAAAAGTAGCCAATACCTTAGAAAAGAGATCGGCGTTTTAGCATCCTTATTACTGTTTTCGTGTGATCTTCTGGATGTATATTTTTTCGACTAGCTGTAAGGGCTTTACACCTAATGTCAATTGATTTTACGCATTGTTTTTTTATTATTGACGTGTGGACCACGATATGTAGGAATTTGTATATTTTTGTGTTGTGAGGGACTATTTGTTGTTTGTTATTCAATTGCACAAGTGTTCTGTTGATGTCAATAAAATAATAGTAATCAATGATACATAATTTGGGCTTTCGATTTCTGTGGGATTTTGTGTTGGACGTTGTCAAGGGAGACTGCTAATAAGTAGGCTGTATGTTTCTCGGCCTACTGTGCATGTGATGGGCATATGAAGGCCGAGATAATATACAGAAGCAACATTGTAAACATCGATAATAATGATTACAGGACAAAGATAAAACGTGGAGCATAACGGCTATGTGGCCGAGATTGTTTTTAGTAATATTCCGTGAATTGTTTTAACAAATGTACTTCAAACAAGCCTTTAATATTACACGACATGTGAAATCTGGACCCCCATTCTTCCAGATTTCAGCAGGTATTTGTTTTTTTACGCACATGGGCCAATTATATTTTTCTGATAGCATTTTAGCGTACAACTGAATGTCGAGTCTGTTAACAATAAATACCAATCCAATAATTCATATTTTATACGGTTACTGATAATTTCAGAACTGTGTTTAGTTTATATTTTTTTAACCCAGACAAGTGTTTGCCGTTGATTCGAATAGGGACATACGCACACTGATATCAAAAGCCCATCCGTAAACTATCAATATTTCGATTAATTAACATGATTACTTAAGTTATTTTAAATATGTTTAATTTAGTTGTAGGCCTAGGCTATGTAGGGTGTTGTATATGGTATGTTGTTGTACATGGTATGTCCTGGCATTTGGAGGTTAAGTCTCTGCTTTGGTTCTGCCAACACAACACTGACTAAAAATAGGAGTATTATATTGGAGGTTGTAACCGATGGTTTATTGCATCAATGGAAGGCCGAAAACCTCCATAAAACTAACAACAGGAAATTTACAAAATGGGTAACCGGCGCTAACAAACAGCTCTGCTCTTGGGCCCGGATATCAGGCTCATATATAAAGCCTTTCACTAACGATCAACTTACTTAATGTTGGAAATCAAATGTCATCCTTTAGCTAGTGTAAATAAGATGAAAACAAAACCTGGAAGCAAACAGAATGGATTCCTTCTACGACTTTAGGATGACTTGGGCCTGACCACAATGCGGTCATTGTATGCCGCAGTGCGAAACATGTTACGCACGTTTTGTGTAGCTTGGATATTCGGCTGGGTGTTCTTATTTACCATGTCCTGCCTATGTTGCACCAATGGGATTCGACCCTCTTTATCAAAATATTTTCTATGGAACCTTTTGCTGTGTGGAACACTATGGGATTTAACCTCTCGCTATCTATATTTGAATAACACACGAACCCGTGCAGTATTTTATGTTTTTACTATAGGTAATATAAAAATAAAATACAAATAAGCGTACTGGCGAAAACAAACAATCAATATCATCCAAAATATAACAGTATTGTTATGAGAATACATTGGTGAACAAAGAAGCTAACGTTTTGATAATTTCATTATTAAACTATGCAATACGCAATTATGATAATTTATCATTACCTGCTTTTGTATCTAGTCCTTGCATTTGATTAAAAAAATTCAAATGTGTACACGGCAACCAAAGTGAACAGCCGTAGTGTAACTAAACCAAAAAGAGAAACATGTTGATGTTAGACTCGTCTTGGCCTCCATTCTCTTCCTATGCAGAAAACTTTATACGCATTATGAAGAGAGAACACAAAACATCCCTTTTCAACGTCTGTGGAAAAGATATATAAATATCTTTATATAAATAACATATTTTTGTATTAGATAATGTTTTATTAATTGCGTATAAACGCACTGAAACATGTTTACAAGTGGCATATCGCCCCCCCCCCATCTTCCAACAAATATCATGAAATGATGACGGAATCTTTTATGTAAAACAAGAGAAATCCTCCCGTTGCTTTTGTCGAAGAAAAAGATGGCGACCGAGGAACCACTGCTGCGAAAGCAGTCATGAAGAAATGCAATAAATTCCTTGTTGTTTTATGAAAATTTACAACTTTGTGATAGAACTTTATGAGTGCCTGGGTCCTGGGATTGGCCGAGGATGGTCATGTGGATGGGTAACCGTGAACATGAACTTTTTATGATTTCCCAAGTGGTTATATTGCAGCATTCCTTTGCCCACCGCACCTTCTGTAGTAACACTGTGCTCCTTCAAGGTTCTAGGCTATTTAATCGCATGTATGAAATTAAAAAAAGAACCTTGTCCCTACGCGTGTGTTTACAGAGAGACGGAGAGACCTGCCTCCGCACCCTGCGATATGCTAATGTGACCGACTGTGATTGGGATTTCCGCTGCGATGAAGAGAGTGACTGTGAGACATCTGGACTCGCCGGAGGGTCTCATCGAATTTTTCATACCGGGATGCTTCATTCCCGTTGACTAATGAAAATGAAACGCGACGGAGATGGCCCGCGCAACTGTAAAGCCACAGTAGTGGCTTCACGTGCTCGTGGCGGGACGGGGCTGGGGTTGCAGCAACGCTGTACCGACGGCTGCGCGAGACTGGCGGATGCTGTCCAAGGGCTTAGTGACGGATTATCAACAAAGGTAAGGCGTGCTTGTCTGTCATTACGCTCACGCTGTTTCGTTTCACAGAGAGTTTGACAATAATTATTCAAAACCCAATCGTAGCTGCGCTTTCTCTCAACCTCTCTGATGAAAATACTTACGTATTAAGTTGGCGTATCTTGAGTAGCCAAAATATGCAATTATTTACGACGTCGTTCTATAGGAGGTTGCCACTCGGGAGTGCCTGGACATTTTTTGGTGTATGATGAATGTATATTTTGCTCGAAAGCATATTGGGGCAAATATATATTTGTAGCTGGTTGTGGGTGTTTGTTGTGTGTTACGAGGCTGTGTCCCGGCAGCTTGCCGAGGGCGAGGTTTGATAGATCTGCTTCTACGCCAATAGGATATCTGATGTACTGTATGGGTTAACGTTGTTCCTTGAATACTTTGAAAAACCACACGACTATGCGACATTCCAGTACAGTTCCGCCTCCATAAAGCGGGCAACAAACAAGACGAGACACGCGTTTGGTAGAGATAGTGTATCACCGTGAAATAGATTAGCACTGAGACTGGCTTTCTCCTGTAACCCCTCTATTACGCAGGGGATTGTCAAATGCTAGGCAGAGTATCGCATTCACTTCCAGATTACCGACGCAACGCTTCCAGGTTAACAACTGTGTCTACGGTGGATTATATTTGTCTACGGGTGATCTCGCCCCGTTTCTCTAATTTCCTCTCTCATTTCCCTTTCGGTGCCATTATACGCTGCTTTTTTTTTTAAAACGCCGCTATATGTTGTTGCCCGTTTGTCGTGTCCTCGTCCCCAGACCCAGCGTAGGCTATTTACAAGTTATCTGTTTGGGGAAGCCTCGAATTGGGTTGAATTAAAGAATTGCCTAAATGCTACAACCACTCATGGAAGCCAGTGGCCATATATATCCTCGATAAGCCCTTTTACACAATTTAAAGCAATATTGGATAGATTGTTGTAATTATAATTCCGAATATAAGGCCTATCTTGCATTTTGACCGTGTATATAGTACGTTTTATTTGTGTGTGTATAGGTTTGTGTGTGTGTATCAATAATTCGGCAGTGTAGTATGTATACTTATATGGGTCTGTGCGTGTCAGTCTACCAGTGTTTGTTAGTGAACTACAATTGACTACAATATTTCTCATAATGGAATGCATAACGTCATTTAACTGCAAACCAGCAAGATTTTTCGGATGTTTTTCTCCAACAGTCCAAACACCTTAATGGGACATAAATACACATAATACATTAATAAAAGCATCCTAATAATAATTCTATAATAATAATAATACTATTGTACTAAGTGGACTTTAAATTTATTTGATTGGGTACAATTCCGTGGGTTGGCATGTCTTCAAAATGCTATACAGTTCCATCCATGCAACAATTTTGGTATTTATCAGATGTTCTTACCCTTCAAGCAATGCTGCTTGTATTGTGGCCTGCTCAAGCCACAACAAAATACCGAGCTTGTGGGTTTTGAACCGGAAGCCTTTCATGTATTAACCCAATGGCCTATCAACCAGGCTACAAGCCAAGGTTAGCTATTATCTCAAAAAGAAAAGGGTAGCAGCCATGTGAATGGACATTTTGGAACTATCCTATTGCTCTGAACCATGAGAGAGAATTTGTTTTGGATTTCACTTCCAACGGTGATAAGCTGTTTTAGCAGTCTTGCTGCTTTGCGGTAATAGACAGTGGATTCGATCTGGGTCAGTGACGCACGTCGCCGATTGCTGCTTGTTCCTTACTCTTTGGTGCCATCTAGCGTCCATTTTTCTATAATGCCAAAAAAGTATTTTAAATCAGTGGCTCATATTTCCGGATGTGTGTCTAAATATATATATATATATATATATATATATATATATATATATATATTCATATATTATCGTAAATGAACAGTCCCTCGTATCCAGAGCAAAATGCAAACAGCTTGTTGTGTTTCCCCCCGGTGTGCGTGCCTGGGCTTATGCGTTTTTACCACTCATTGTTGGGGTGGAAGGTGTTTGTAACAATTCCGTAGAGTAAAGCGACGTGGCCCTGGCCGAGGTAAGAGATAACAGGAAAGCCGCAAAGGGCGGGCTGAGCCGGGTGGCAGTGAAACGTAAAAGAATGCAGAGGTTGTAAATTCTCGAGCTGCTGTGGCCCGCGCTTTGATGTGCCTGCGTTCGAGAGAGATTTGTGGCACACACGCAGAAGCCCAGGCCGAAAGCCCCGATTTTGCACCCCCCCCGACCCATTTTCTCCCTCTCTAAAAAGCTCTTCAACGAGGCGTAAGCGGATGACCGTTCCAAGGTTACTGCATTGTGCAGTGAATGGTGCTTGTAGAGAAACCCGGCATGGGAGCCACACTACATTCAGTGTAACTTTTTATTATGAGACTGACTTTCTTTTGGAAGTCAGCCGGTCGTATGTTTTATTCAGTTATGTGTTGGGTTTGTGTGATCTCTCTTTGGCGTATCAATACATGATAATAATGTACATATTACAGTCTGGCCTATTTGTGTTCAATTGAAGATACAGATGGCGGGGAAGTATTGGGAGGGGAGAGGGTGGCCTGTGCGTGTCGGAGGCACAAACCGGATTTGGCCTTGGCGACTGTTTTCATTTGGTTTAATGGGGCTGCACACTCAAGGTAGTCATTTGTAAACACCTCGAGAAATGGTTTCATACCCGGTGTGTGTGTGTGTGTGCGCGCGCGCGCACGTGTGCGTATGTGCGTTTGTGAGCATGCACTCATTCGTGCGTCGTGTGGATGTCGTGGGGTGTTATGAGTGCCAGCGAATATGTGGAGACAATATGCAGTAAATTGTTTGGCGTTAATATGTCATTTTCTAGTTTTGCTCTTCATTTACAGGTTTCGTATTGAACGTTGGGTTTTATACATACAGGAATTATGCATTATTTTAAAATACGATATGTTTATTATAAGTATACAGGACAGCTAATATCGAAATGTCTACTATTTGTTTAAGGATAACCTTAACCTGACACAAAGTCGGAAAATATCAAAATAGTAGGAGGGAATAATACAGGTCTACGGTAAATACAACTATGAAACCAACGCTTTTAAGTATTTAATGTGTAACCTGCGTCCGACGTTTTTGGCCGAAGCCTGGTGAGGTGATGGTCTAGTGACTTCACTCGAGTTCGAAGTCCGTGAAGGACACGCCACAATGTTGGAGAACAGTTATAAATGGGTCTGCGTAGTCTATCATTAACCAACAAAAGTTATTCACTTGATAGAACACCGGACTGGGGGTCGGCATGTTTAATACAGTGTTTGCAGATAATGTTATAGTTTGATCGTCTAGTAACGTTTGGTCATTCTTTGAAACGTTACAGTAGACCTATGGATGTTCATGTTAAATGTGTTTAACAACAAACGTAAATATGGGGGTGGTGTTCAAGTTATCCCTTATATACGTAGGCTATTCCATTTAATTCAACATGTTAACGTAAAGAGTTGCAAAATGCCTTCTGCAGAAATGTAGTATGCTTCACTAAAAAATAATCGTGTTGTGTGAATTCGTTCAAGTGAATTCATAAGGGTTGTGGTATCCGGGTTAAATAAAGTAATATCGGCCTAGTTAAGGTAACGTTTTTTTAATTTATAAAATCCCTTTAAACAATTCAACGTGTTCATAATATCGGCAGGAGAATGGTGTTAATACATGCGGTTAGATTATTTTCTGAATTGTAATTGAATTTATTTTATGAATGATTGTATTACACTCACGTGGGCACACCTAACAAGCGAATGGAACCCACATAGTTCTTTATATCTGAATTCTCAATAGTTACCAATATTGTGTTGAGAATAAGCGCATTTATATTATAAACACTTAAAACAAACGTACAGACAACTTAGAGCAGAGTCTGGCGCATGTGTTATAACTTCTGTTGCGACCACTTGTTTTCAATTCTAATAGTGTCTGTGAATTTACAGGCCCCCATAAAGACATAAAACACTAAAACACGTCCCCCAGTGAAATAACACACCAACTCCGAAACACAAGACACCACAACTGGTTTACAACTTCAGTATATTTTAATTACGTGTAATTGCTAAACTTACAGAAAGGCCAATGAAAACCCATAATCAGACAAAATTGACTTTTTGACATTAAGCTAATTTAGCAGAGTACATTAAAATGTTTCATCGAGCAATAAAGGGTTTCATTAATTCTCTTCATCGTGTTTAATTAATTATTTCCTTTCATATACATGCGCGTAAGGCACCTCGTGCACTCTAGAAATATGGAACATTCTAAGGAAACACATTCTTAGGCCTTCAGACTCAATTACTTAAAAACTCAATTACTCACAAATGTATCAGTATATTATCACGTAGACACGTTTGAGAAAATGGTGTGGGATCGTGAATATAGCACAATACTTACATTCGCTAAACGTCTTACGGATCTCGTGGGGCTATGACAGTACAAGGTAGTTCCGGGGCACATGACAAACAGTGACAGACACGCGCGCGTTTCCACCTTGGTCTGGGTAAACAAATCACTACTTTTCCTTCATACAGTGAGCCTTCACTAGGATTTCCGGTCTTCTTCCATTGGTATTGTTTATTTTTCACTGATTTGATGTCCAGCGTGTTGCTCTCCATGCAACCAATGTAAAACTTCCGCAGTTTGGTTTGGTCTACACATTTCACAGTAACACAGTAGACTTCGCATTGCTGTGCGTAAAGTTGACACCAGACCTGGAACGAGAAGAGAATTATGAAAATTGAGTCCGAGAAGAAGAGATTAAAATCTGTTTTTTATATATAACACCCTCATATCCTTACGTCATTATGTTATAATTTGCTTAGGTAGGACTCAATTAAACCGCTCTCGGTAGTTATAACCTATTAACTTTTAACCGAGACTTAGCCTGACCATTGCTCTGTGTGGGCCCATTCCAACAAATGGTCACACAATGGACGTTTCCCGTTCACACAAAACTAAGCTAAACCAAAGGAAGCTCTGCGTCCTGGTCAGTTGCAAAGGGAACTAAAATGAAAGCGAAATACACAGACTGCCAGCGCGCAGTTGGTCATACTACACTTGTGTCCTCACGAGGGCTGGACTTATTTATGGGACTGGCTAATTTACGATTTAGCGACATATATTATACCCTTATAACCGAGCAATAAATGAAAAACAGATCCCGACCATCAACTCGTGGAAATGTCAGGCCAAAATGCAAATCTTAACCGCGCTTTATGACATTCTCAGACAATAATTTTGAAATAAAAACGTGCGCGTGACAATCAGTGTACACAATCAGTGTATTACTTAACTTTAACCATACCGCAACGTACGTCAGAGCCGTTCAACAAACAACCGATGGTAATATATCGATTAATGTATGGTAGCTAATTTGCTGTAAAGATTGGTAAAAGACAGATACAAGACAGAGCTCTCAAATTATACACAGTGGTTCAGTAAAGGAGACCCGAATACCTGTTGCAAACATACAGCGGAATTGAAAGGTTATCATATGCAGTTCAAAAAATATGTAATACAAGACAGTAAAGCACGTGCAATACCTTCATAGGCTACTGTCAATTACCCGGATGTAAATCGCTATAAATATAACAGTGATGATAATGTAGACGGGACAGGACTTGTATCATCACATTTTGTCTTGAGCGAATACATCTCACCAGGAAAAACAGAAAGTAACTCAAAACCTCTATTCTAAGGTCTCTATATGAGTTACCTTTTCAAATCCCTTTTTATATGGATACTGTTTGAAGGGTCATATTTTTTTGTCTCGAGTGAATAGGGCCCTTTACTGTATACGGGCTCCACAAAGACCAAACAGAAAGGGGGAGAAGTGTCGATGTATACAATTTACCACTTCAAAATTCCAGTGTGATTCGTATTGTGCAATCTCATTGGACTGGGAGAGAGGCGAAAGGCGAAAGAGAAGGGAGAAAAAAAAACCCGTCTGCTCTCGGGTTTGCGCTGGGGTCCCCCGGCGCATGCAATCACAGCCCCCCTCAAGGGTGCTATTTTGCAGACACGGACGCACGCCATTGGTCAGCGCGTGGTCAGATGGTAAGGTTTCCCTCTGTCCCGCACTGGCACATCGCCACCCAGCACCCCCCTCGACTAAAACCCAATCTCCGATAAACTACTAATAGCTAAACCACTTGGACTATAAAACACAACAAATCATAAACCAGGGAAAGGAACCCTTACCCTTCCAATGAGTTCCTATTTTGTAAACTCAACTTTCCCAGTGACTCTGCCCGGAGGACAGGAGTCTTTCTTGGGACAGATACCGTTATACTCCTCCGGATACACAGATCCTTTAAGACACTATCCCGGCGCTGCATATGGAGCGACCAGCGTTCAGGATAAGGCGTACCCATCCTCGTATTATCAGCAGGCGAACGGTGCTTATGGCCGGTCCACCGCCGCCGGTGCGTGCGACTATGCAGCAGCCAGCTTTTACAGGGAGAAGGACCCCGCCTGCGCCCTCGCGAGCATAGAGGAGCATTCGCTCGCCCTGAGCCAAGACCATCGGAAGACGGACTGCTCGGGACAAAATAAAAGCATATTTGGGGAAAGCGAGGACCAGAAACCGTCGGCTCCTGTTTACCCATGGATGCAGAGGATGAATTCTTGTAACGGTGGGTTAACATTGTCCTGTCATGTGTTTTTTTTTCTTAGCGTTTGTTTGGGTTTTTGCCTGTCTTGGTTGATACATAGAGCTGGTCTATTACATGTGACTAGCAGCTGCACTGTACAGCGCCGGAAGAGCTTATGTGGGAAAATATTGTCGTTCTGTTTGTCTCATAACACACACTGAAAGTAGACACGCTATATCCCCCCAGTAAACTTTTGATTCGTACTCAATATTTACAGTTTTTCTCTCTCCTTGTATGGTTCTTGTTGCCTCGAGGCTGACCATAATTCACTTTCAGAATTACAAGCGCACGGCACACGAACATATCCTTGGCAACAATGGAGTAGCAGTTCCATCAAAGATGGTTTCTTATCACAAAACGTCTCATATTGTTATTCTGGCAGGGTTACACCTATTAGTGCTTAGTTATTCAGCACCAAAAACACTCTCACTAAGGCAAAGTTCAAACTGTATCACAAAGGCAAATTCACATTATATAAAAGGAAATCACATAATTATATAGGGATAAAATAGCCATTAATTACATTCGAGGAATTCTGATTCGACATGAAAAATAACTACCTAACTGCAATGGACAGTAAAAGCTACAAGTCCTTGACTGCTGGATCTCCTAACATTTGATCTATGATTACTTTAAGTGCTCGCAGTAGAATCCAAAACGTGTCTCTTTTATTTATTGTTTGCTGGCTCTAAGCAGAAGTCGTTTTACCTGCGCGAAGCACTTTAGGTAAAGCAAAGAATTCTCTGTTATAGTGATCAACAACTAATTGCTTCTTCTGTAGATTTGAGATGCGCGTAGTTAGGCATTACTACCCGCTAAAATGTGTTCTAAAAGAAATAATCGTCAACATTAAACTTGCCAAATCGTACATATCTAAAAGGAACAATATCAAATATTTTCTTGCAGGTAGATATTGAAACAAAGTGTAGAGAATAGTAACAGTATTTCGTTTGCCTGTTTGTTATACTGCTGGCCAGTGCTTGTATCACTAACCTCTCCATCATTACTTAAATAGTATGCATATCTATCACAACAGAAGTACATAGCCGGAATTAAAAAAGATAGTTTTACAAACCAATTTATATCGGCAAATTATGTTAAAATGCGCTACTGTATACAGTACAGTGTAGTACAGTAACGTGCAACATCAAATGTATTCAAGTAATGCGTGAATCTTCGGCAGAAGTTCACGAGTATCAGTCTTTGTATTCATTCAATGCTGGTTTTCCTCGGATATAGGGTATCAATCAATGCAAATAACTCTGTTTAATGTTTGACTTTCTCTTCCTTTTCTTTTGTCAGGGACCTTTGGTAACCCCGGTCGCAGGGGTCGTCAGACGTACACCCGCTACCAGACGCTGGAGCTGGAGAAAGAGTTCCATTTTAACCGATACCTGACCCGGAGACGTCGTATCGAGATCGCGCACGCACTGTGCCTAACAGAACGCCAGATTAAAATTTGGTTCCAAAACCGGAGGATGAAGTGGAAAAAAGAGAATAAACTGATCAACTCTTCTCAGACCAGCGGAGAGGAGGAGGAAGAGAAGAGGACAGAGTAAAAAAAAAGATAGCAAAAATACATAAAATGGCTTATATTCTCACCTTCTACGAATATGAAGATACCACCTTCAGACGCCCAAAGTTTCCACCGGTGAAGTTGTGTTTGGTAAATTTGTTGTAGCATTCCGGAAGTTCACCTAACTTACTATTTTTGTTATTGTCATTTTATGTTTTAATTTTGTATCATTATTCGGGCACCCGAATGACAGTGTTTTGTGCGCGTGTCTCTTTATTTAGGATGTGGCCAAAAAAACGTCATTGGTCATGTTTAAGAAAGCTATTTGAAATATATGTCATATTCGTGTTCATATTTAAGCTGTATAGAAATAAAAGGAAATTATCCTTTTACGGTGAATTAATGTATTTCTTTTGTAAGTTAAATACCCAGCCTTATCTAGTTGTTTCGTTGAGTTGTTGTATAGTTTCATTGGGAGAACATATTGATCTACTGATAATTGAAAACTACCTAAAGACTGGGTCAAAAGTTTATATTTTATGGATTTTATACGTGGTTTATGTTTGTGTTTTTGTCACAAATACATATCTACTTACGAAATCATTAAATAAAATGTAATAAGTATTAAACATGTCATGCAATGTCTAAGCGAGCATACTTCACGGGTCTTTGATATTGTCCTTTTATCGTATGCTAAAACGACATAAAACGTCAGAAAATTAAATATATATCATATATAATTATTTCAAAAGCATAAATCCCCTCGGAAAATCTTATTTTACAGAACTGTCGAACCATATGGCACCGAGTACAAGCATATAGCAGCGTCCATCTGCTGGGTCGACGTTACTGTTAACAGTACGCGCAAAACTTGTCAGTCACTTGGTCCTAAACCATGCCTCGCTCTTTCAATTAGTATGATCTTGTTTGCTGTCCGAAACAAGTGAATGCGCGAGGCCTAAACAGTGACAACTGCGAGTCCGATTGAATTAATGGCCGGGGGAGAAAGTTGACCTGTCCACCCCAGACACTCGCTGAAACACTCGAGTGTCCAGTCCTCGACCCCATCTCTCTCAATGGTCACGTTCTCTTTCCAGGTACGGCCAGCGTTACACTTGATATGTGATAAAAACCCTCGGGCCCGGTGTAACCCATGAGCAAATTGTACACGAATTAATTTAGCAATAGTCACCCGATCACCTCCCAGTGTGTATGGATTACACATAATGTAGCCAAAACATTTGAGTGTTGTCATTGGGAGTTAGAAGTAAAACCGCACACATATGGATGCCAGGCTGCTTCTAAAATAGCGGTGTACTATGTTACAGGGGCTGGAGTTGATATTCTGCAGGCGTCATGTTACCAAATTACACACTTGGAATAGCTTCATATGTGATATGTGGAAACGTAGGATTCACCGGTATCAGACTGTCTCCCGTTGGGGGTTGTCTGCACAATTTCAACTGTCCTTTTCCGGTCTGTGTGTAAGCACAAACGTATAGGAGGGTTTACACAGGGTTTATCACGGTGCGCACAGGCTAAGTGGAATAACTTGCTCCTTTCGATCAACAGATCATAAATCAACCATTAACGGTTACCATGACTTTGCATTCCTCTTGTGCACACGGCAAAACAGTTTCCAGTCAATAACTTTGCATACATGGGGGGTGGGGGCGGCTTCGAAAATAACACAGAATATCCAGGAAAATGGTGACACTTCAATACAACGGCCTTCCTTGCCTTTTACGCATTGTTCCCTATGCGGTTCCCACTCATTCGAACGGCGGGCCTGCGAACGTTTGCTTGTAGACAAACAAGAGAAACCTCACCAGGTGTACCGTTACTTGATATTGTGCGGTTATGGTTCGTTATGCAGCATTTTATGTGCCACATTCAACGCAGACCTTTCAGACGTACTAAAAATGAATACTACTGCGTGTGAAATAGTCTCGTTTCATACTGTTAAATATATATTTGTTATTATTATTATCATCATTATCATCAGTATTACCTCCATCGTCTAGACTAACTGTCTGGGGTGGAGAGCAAGCGCAACAAACAATGTATCACGGTAGAATGAATACGTTTCTAAAAAGCGTAATCAGAGCTCAAAAAAACGTTTTAGCCGAGTGGTATTTTTGTTTATTTACGGTGTTAATATTCAGTTGATGACGGCGCATTTATTGCCACTAAACAACCTTTTGTCTGCCTCGTCAAAGGTCAATAAAGAAACTAAATCATACCCCGATCACAGCAACTGATAGAGAAAGTTATAGGGGAACAAATAATTTCATCCGTTCCGAAAATAACCCTAAATCCTAAATAAAACTCCTTCTCTCGAGGAGTTTTTTGTGCAATAAATTAAATTCCCAGTAGGTGACGCTCTCTGCCAACACGGAGCACAACCCTGCAATGGGGAGGCACACGTCGACTTGGGTCTAACGACTCCCATCTCGTCATCATTTGTAACCATAGAGCATGAATTACCTCTTGAAGTCATCAGTGAGAATTTACGACTGGTCAACAAAAGCACGTGATTCCCAAACGCACCCCCACCCCCATATTTGGCCGCGTACATAGCAAAAACGAAGTACAGTGCATTGCTATAATTCATTAATACATCATAAATCCTGAAGCACAGCGATATAACGACCAAGATCTACAAATCAAGCCCTCTAAAACAACCTAAATGAGCTCTTACTTTGTAAACTCGTTCTCAGGGCGCTACCCAAATGGCCCCGACTATCAGTTACTAAATTATGGAACTAGCAGCAGCGCTATGAACGGCTCGTACAGGGACTCCGGTACCATGCATTCGGGCTCTTACGGCTACAACTACAATGGGATGGACCTGACCGTCAATCGTTCAACCAACACTGGTCACTTTGGGACGGTTGGGGATAACTCCCGGGGCTTCCAGTCTCCGGCCCCTGAGACGCGGTTCAGGCAGCCGTCAAGCTGCTCGCTCGCGTCCCCGGAGCAGCTGCCATGCTCCAACAGCGAGAGTCTGGGACCAAAATGCTCCTCGCCCCCTTCCGATCAGAGCGCAACGACGGGCAGTAACCTCGCCAACAACACACATTTCACTGAAATAGACGAGGCGAGTGCTTCTTCCGAGACCGAGGAAGGCACCATTAGAGCCAGCACAAATCCCACTGCCCGGACGCAGCAAAAGGAGTCCACTGCAACCTCGACCACCACGGCGTCGAGCGATGGCCAGGCACCACAGATATTCCCCTGGATGCGGAAACTGCACATAAGCCATGGTATATGTTTGATGTCTCTACGTTTACTTCTTATTTTGTTATCAGAATGTTTGTGTTTTGTGTTTCATTCGTTAGCCTTTCCTACAAGGCGCGCGGGTGGAGTCTTTATTTTAGCAAATTCCACAAAAGCGCCATAAATCTGTCAAGGGGGCAAGCCTCGCAAACTCAGGGCGAGAGAATGGAACCGGGTGAGAGCGAAAGGGCAAAACGGCAGGAAGACTTAGAAGTTGTTGTTCCTTTGAAAACTTAAGCTTTATTACGTGTGGGAACTTTATTACTGCAGGGGGAGAAGAAGAGCAATACAATGCGGAGAATGGAGTAAGCCTGGAAAGAAGAGGGGGAAAGTTGAGGGAGGTGTTGAGGAGCGTAGCTGTTCAGCGAAGAAAAATACTTTGATAATGTTGTAAATAACCAAGCTCTTGGTAAAGAGAAAGATTATGTCCAATGACAGTAATGCTTTGAATGGCTAGAAAATACACCATAATACTCCTATACAGCCGAAAAAGGCGTATGAGCTGTACGTGGAGTAGTTTTACGCGCATTGATATCCGTACAGTCCATACCAGTGGGGCATAGTCGGGTGTTGTGTTTGCAAACGTGTTAAAATATTTTGCTTTTGTTATGCTTTAACCATGGTGCGTTCTCGCTAACGTTTGTCCCCTTTGCGTTTCATCCATAACATTCAGATATGACTGGACCAGACGGCAAACGGGCCCGAACAGCGTACACCCGCTATCAGACGCTAGAATTGGAAAAAGAGTTCCATTTTAATAGGTACCTCACCCGGAGGAGGAGAATAGAGATTGCCCACGCGCTGTGCCTCTCGGAACGACAAATTAAGATCTGGTTCCAAAACCGAAGGATGAAATGGAAAAAGGACAATAAACTGAAGAGCATGAGTCTGGCTACTGCAGGTAGCGCTTTCCAGCCATAGAGGTCACGCAAGTAGCCCAAATAATACACTGTGTGGTGGAAAAAAAAAACAATACACACACACACACACATTCAAAATAGGTTTAAAAAAAACCCTATAACGGAGTACTGTACAGCGCTGCACCCTTTCTGGCATGTTGTTGTGTGTTTTAGGGCGACCTCACTACTAATGTGGTACTGCTTCTATATATAAAACAGTTTAGTGTTCATATGTTGTTGTCTTTTAAATACTACAGTGATCATTGTTTGAAGGGGGGGGGGAAATTGAATAAATGCTGCCAACGCGCCTGTCGTTATTGTTATAAATATAGTTTGTGTCAGTGCTATGTTAATGCGTCCTTGAACGTTGGCATGTGAGCTCTTAAATGTTATAACTTATTTACAAACTATAACGAGTATATGCTTTCGAGTTTACAACTTTAAAGACTCTCCAGCCCAAATATGAAGTGAAGCTGTATATTTGTGGCCCCTGTATCTGCTTTTGCAGGAGTCTGTGTGTCTTATAAAGGGTCCCCTATGACGTTTTCATATCGTTGTTTCAATCATATATTTGGATTTTTGTCATGTGTTCAAATTGCTGATTTATTTTTTTTGAAAAAAAAGGGAAACTTGTAAAAAAAAAAAAAAAGAATAAGAAAAAATGACTACAACTCCTGTATTCGTTCATACGTGTGTATAGTTATATTGAAATGTAATTGTATATTATTGGATCATACTTATGTTCCAGAAAGGATGTACATATTAGACATTTTTAATGTGACCAATTGGCTATTTGTAGTGGGCAGAGTGAATGACAAGTGTTTGGAGGACATGACAATTGTCATGTCGAACTGCCTTGTGAGCTTTTCGCCAATAAGCTTTTTGTATTTGTTTGTAGCTATACCTTGGAGTACAAAATAAAGTTCCTCATACCCAGACCACAAACCCCTCGAGCTGCTTGTAATTATGTGTACCCCCTGCCTACCTAACAAACGACCCAGCTGGAGTCAAACACGCATCCAACTCCCAGACCCCCTGTCTGTCCACGAAAACCTGACGGACGTATATCCTTCTGAGTGCAATGTCAGCTGTCAGTTGCTCTCAAACCGTCATCAAAATATCCCTGTAACAAAAGTTTTCCACAAATACAATAGGGTAAATTTACAGGCCTTAACTGAGTCGTCGGGAGCACTTTGAGATACGCACAACGCACGTAAGGACATAACCACAGCTACACTCAGTGTGCAATAACTTACTTATTTTAAATGCAACTGGAACGGCATGTGGCAATCACGACACGAAAAACAAACGAGACAGCCAAAAACACACTCTTGGCACATCTCTTGTTGACAAACCTCCACATCCACAACATTAACCAATTGGGCAATTTCTGTAATGATTTCCTTCGTAAATGGTTAAACGGTGCCCCTCCTGTACAGTTTAGTTCATGTTTCACTTTCAGTAAACAAGCACTGAACTTTCAAACTTACCGGTTTTTCTGTCTGCTCCTACGCTAGGTTTGAGAGCCCGAGTAAAGGTCCTGCCCAAAAGCCCCACCAGCCGGACGCCGCTTGGCCAGTCGCGTTTTGAAAATTTGCTTTCCCCTTTGGCCAAACTATACCAAAAGAAGCTATGACATTTACATGTCAAACGGATGAGGGTTTTATCTTGAAGTTGGATCGTAAAAATCGCCCAGGCCACAGACAGATACCCCTTACTGGTTCTCAAAAGTCACGTGGGGTCCATAAAGTTAGTTTTATGGTTTTGGGGAGTTGACAATGTACTATATATTTCACATTCTAGAATGCAAGTGACGGTTTAACTGCTTCGCAGGGATTCTAAAGGTTCAGTAGTAAGGGAAGAGCTATCTAGTAGGCCACTACCATGCCCTTGCCCGGTGCACACAATGTCGACGCTCGAACGCTCGGTACCAACCATTTCGAGACGGAAATGTAGCGGATGGACTGTATGAATACACTAAATGCACGGTAAATCCGGTTTAAGACTTATTTTGTGGTGTTGGTTTGGTCTGTGGGGGCGAGGGGGGAAGAGGGGAGGCATCGTTTGTAATTATTGTGTCATTTATTTTATGCTCAACAGTGGAATGAATTTGCTGCTGAGTCTCTGGATTTCCATACATGTGGGGTATTTTAGTTGTCTGCTATGAGCGGGGACGTGACGGATACATATGTGCATGTCCGCTTGTCCAGGGATATAATATGTGTATTTGTAGAATTACAAACTCGACCTCTGCCTCAGAGGGAATTCGTGCAGACCCTGTTGTTCAGGCGATTGAATGCAGTTACACGAGTGACTCGGTTTTTTATTTGTAATTTAATCTGTATCAACAATATCTTGTTTTGCCAGTTTTGGTATTATATTCCAGGTGATTCAAATGTTGTCAATTGTCGCTCTGTGACGTAGTAATGAAATGAAAATCTCTATGTTAAGGAGTTCAGGTACTTCGTTACCTGGAGTGGAGGTGCTTCAGCCAAACGCGGATTGCGGGATAGGCAGCTATGGCTTTGGATCAGACAGTATAGAATAGTAAACAGAAAGATTTGTGAGGAAAAATCTCACCGTCATTTAAATATGGGTGTAATATGTATGATTGATTTTACTGATGGGATTGGAAGTTATTTGAGTAACAGGATGGACAAATATTACTACAAGCTTTCACCCATTCTGGTTCAGTGTACAAAATTGATATCAAATGTCACAAATCACCCCTATGTCAAATGGGAATTCCATTATATTTTTAGTACCACACACACACACACACACAAAACTCAGACACACAAAACACAGACACACACTCTTTTTAATGATGGGTCCAAAAGGTACAAGCAAATCTTAGTTCGTTCCCAAGTATTTTCAAACAGGAAAAGTGTGAATAAACAAACTGGATGTGGACATTCATATTCGACCTCAGTATCAACATCTCGACAAACGAAGGACTATTTTAGGAAATAAAACCAAGAATTAAAATCCTTTAAATATATTGCATACTATGCAGACGGCAGCCATTCGTGTAATATGGTTAAATCCTTAATGTAAATTGTTTAATAGTTGTGTCAAAGCCACACTTACAGCAGTAGTTGAGCTCAAGTGTCAGCTTTGAAACTTAATCATTCCATCTCTTGTGTAAAGATCTTTATCGTGGAATTGCTAACAGTTACTTTCGATAACAAAACAGCGGCCGCAGACATCGTTATATATATTATATATATATATACTATATATTATAGTTAAGCAGTCCACACAAATCGGGAGACAACCGCAACTAGGCCAGCGGCAGTTAGGGTAGCGTTCAAACAATTATTTTATTTAAGTAGATTCTAAGAACTCGTGTACCGATTATAATTATTTACTTTTACTCAGATCTATCCCAATATTTTTTATATGGGGACGAGTGGCCCTCTTTGTCTTCAAGTGTTTTCTGCATAGTACGGTTTTTGTTAAGAAAAAGATCGTTGCGGATAATGCAAAGTTATAACGAAACTTAAGTTAACATATAGAACTACCGTTTTAATTGTAATTATACTGTTTATTGGGAACAAGGATTTTCCGTTTTATATATTCGGATGGCGACTTAAAAAAATGAAAAATCCCATAACATACTTCTATTAGGCCCATTCAATGAGCAACAAGTTAATGTGTTTATTTATTATGAATACCTATTTCTCTTTAACAATTGTGAATGAGGTTGACATAGGTTGGCTAACATATCTGGTTATTTCGGGAATTCTACAACAGTACCATTTTATTATCAATATGATCAAATTCTCATTGCTATAATGTCAGCTTAGAATATAGAATGTGTTGGGAAGCTTCCCAACCAGAATACAATTAAACAATTTAATCTTGTCCAGTGGAAAGCTTAGAATCCAGCGTCCTATTTCTAAAAATGAATGATAGATTTCCGGTGTATTTTATGGCTCCTCGAGATTGTGTGTGTGTGTGAGCGCGCGTGAGTGAAGAAGTTTCAGTCAGTAAACAGGAAGACAAAACTCTGGTGACAAGGAAACGCAAGGGCTTCCATTTCATTTTTCATCGGCTTCCTTTCTATAATGATAGCCTAGTCGGTAGGGTTCTGGCCATAGGCCTCAGACCGTTTTAGAAGTAATGATCTACAGGCATTTTGTTCCTCTTCAATGTTGTTTAACGGGTTCCTCACGAAAACGACCCATTTTTTCTGCATCTGATTCCCGTTTATACATGTACTTTTCGAAAAGTGTGAAGCTTAGCACGAGCTTAAAAGTTTGTAAATGTGTGGGTGAGTAACTAGGCAACAGCTTTTCCTTTGCAAGGTGTGTGTGTGCTTTTTTGTGCTGGTGTGGGGTGTGTTTTACGGAATGTTGGCTCAACATGAGAGAGCAAATTATACAAAAAAGTAGCCTACTGTGGATTTATCAAAAACAATGTTCACAATTCCCTTGGTATTTGATGGTGGTTTCAATGCGGGCGTGTATATAGTCAATTATATTTACGTTTAAATATGTGACTGGCCTAAATACGTTTGAATATTGTCTGAAGTATTATGCCTTATTGTATTTGGGAGCGTGGCTGTTTGTGTTGAATATGAGCATGACCTTCGTTTCACTTTATTAGTATATAGGATGACAAGAACCTTCAAAACTTTCTGATCTTTTTGATTGTGGACGTGGAACACACGATTTCCAACGTTTAACTTGCCATTTGAACAGTGTAATGTGTTTTGCATATTGATAGAGGTAATTTGGACGCATATCTCATCCATAATGCATAGGGATGGTGTCACCGCGAGGTCAGCAGACGAGCGATGCGGAGCGCGCTTTATCTCAGGGCGCAGGCGCAGCCACAAACGGCACTTCTATGGTGGGCAGCTACATGACATGTTTACCAGCGTACAGGGGGGAAATGAATTAACTAAGTTGTGTTTTTATTTAACCCTTGTTCTCCTCTTCTGTATCCGATCTCAATGCGAAACGGGGAGGGTGCAAGGCTACAAAAATATCCGAAAGTTGTCCTGCACGTGGGCAAAATTGAGTGTCAACGTTTGATAGAGGATTTCCACAGAAACGACCGGAACACCGGCATAAATCTGTTTACAATCGCTTATTAGTTACGTGTTGAGATTAGAACTCGATAAAAGGCCATGCATATTCCTTGCTAATATTTGCTTACATTTATGATAAGATTATTACCCTGCTGCAAATATTGGAATTTGTATATCACCTATATTTATATTTAATGTTTGAGTTTCATGATAGCCGAAGTAAAAGGAATTATTTAACGAAGTCGTCAAGTTTCCTTTTGACAGGTCATGATTCATTCAATTCAATTGCAATATATATATTTTGTATTGTTGTTTAATTTTGATTTATTTAATTCACAAACTACTTTGGATGTTTTCATTAGATCGAAATAACCATATTTTAATAATACTAAGACATTATTTTGTAAAGAATTAAAGTCAATAAACGAATCACAGTGTAATGCGTGTATCAATTATGTAAGCCTTACCTACAATCTCCTATTTAAGTGAAACATAGATTCTCACATTTTTACAACATAAACATTACAAAGTGCTGGTATTTTACAACTAAGGCCTAGTTTACTTTGGGAATCGCATTCACTCTCGAAAAACTCTTCACCGTAATCTTACCGTACACTAAGTTAAGTAGACCTCTCTATTTTCAAAATGTTTAGAGCCATATCACTAGGCCCAATAACGTTTCATATTTTATTTATCCGAATAATATAGCTTCCCGTTGTACTTCAATATGATTTTCACGAATAGTATTTAAATGCAGCTCTCCACCGTCACCAGCAGAGCCCGCTTTAGACCAAGTTCACAGCCAGAAGAGGGTTGTGAGCTCGCTCACAGTCCACCCACCACACGCCTATTTGAAAACAGACATAATATTAGGTCTATATTCCACTGCGTAAAATTAAACTTCGATTCAACAAAGTTTAGACCAGGCATAAAGCACCCTTACTAAAAGGTAGGCAGCTACACGGAACAAAACGCGTCGGCTATTTATCTTTCTTGTTTCGTCGCATTGTCAAACGGAGCGCTGGAAAGGCGTCGAGAAAGTAGTGTAGCGGTGTCTGCTAAAAGAGGATTGGAGATTAGAGAGTACGCACCGTCCTCGTCTTTCTATTTTCCCCTGAAGCTAAGGAAGGTGATTCCAGTATTGTAGAATGGCTGTAACGCTAGCTACATGGGGTCAAAAAGTGGAGGGGTCAAAAGTTTACGTCGTGCGTGACTCCGCTGTCGACAGCCGACTCCGTATTCTAGACCAATTGCTGGATGTCAATGGCAAAGTGGGCGCAGAGGAGGAGGGGACAGAGGAAAGGGGCACGAGGGAGGAGGGCTACAGATTGTCTCATGCGCAAAGATGAGAGAAATGATATGGAGAGGCGAGGGAGAGGTGAAGGGCTGACCTCCATGGTAACAAAGCCAAGCCACTGCACGAGAGTGAGAGAAAAAAAATGGACGCGTCGATTTCAGGGGAAGAAGCGGAAGGATTTAGTGACATTGGGGGGTTTCTCGCGCACAATGCAGGTGTTTGCTCGCCCCAAACGTCCTGTGGCAGAGACGGCCAGAAATATCAGATGGCTCGAGCAATGAAGCTGTCTATATATTTGTCATTATCCTTGTTTAGCAGTGGCCTGGTAACGTTTTGGGGTATTACGAAGAGAATTACGAAGAATTAAGAATTGGGTATTACGAAGGGATAAACCTGCCATTCATACAAGTATTAAGGAATTCTGACAGAGTAACCAACACTAATAATATAAATATGATTTAGCTCCCAAATGTTTATAATCGAGTGTTTGAATTTTTTAAAAAGTGTTTGTGTGTGTGTGTGAGAGAGAGGGGGGGCGGAGGTTCAAATCATGAACATTTCATTTTATTGTTTTACCTTTCCAGCAGTGAATAACACACCAAATTGACCCTTGCCTATATATTTACATTTTGGTCATTATTATATATGTATATATATAATATGGAAGAGGACAATTAATTTAATATAATTTAGTATTGTGCCAGTTGTTACAGTATTATTACCCTACCCTAATAGCGCTATGTTGTAGTAGTGATGTGTACTAGTGATATGTAATTATAAATAGCGTGGGAATGGGATTAAAAAAAAAAACAAGTCGAAATACTGTTTATGGAAATCCAGTTATACTATATATTGAGATCAATGACGTTTACTATGTGACCTGAGGTTTATCGGGGTGATCTTCATTTGGATAACCATCCAAAAAAATCACTCAAGTTATCTGACTTTGTGCATGCTCGCCAACTCGACAAAATGGCAGAGCGGCCAGGGAAGTGGTGAATTAAATGGATCCGGCATAGTGCAGTACATAAGGGTAAGCGGAGGGACCCTAACTAGATAGCCATAAGTTCCTAGTGTAAATAAGTCTGATATTTCTATATCCATTGCTAATTGTTACCGGGGAATTATTGTATGCGTACGAACTCATATAGAGGTCAGGATTTGATTTAAGAATCTGGATACGATACATAATGTAGAGAAACGTATGTGTCTTTTCTTTTTGTCTATATTATGGTTATTTCGGTAAACCAGCTGGCACTAGGTAAACAAAATAGTGTTTATAAGTGTATTGACAAATTTTTTCAATATTCAGAACACAAAAGAAAATAAACCTCTGTCTGGAGAGTGTCAGTGTGTCACATCCGCATAGATTTGCAGTAAACAGGAAAAAAAAGGAATCCCATGATCTCGCCGTTTAGGAAAACTATCTATCTTTCCAACTAAAGGATGAGTAAATGACCGTGCTTGGCAAGCAATATTAGTATTTTCGTAAATATGTTGAAAACGTTCACTACTAGCTCAGAATATCAGTTGCAAACTACGAATAAGACCATTCCTATACCATACAATCTGATGGCTCTAAAGCGCCATCCTTCAGAAAGTGCATGAATAAATAGGCCTCTATTTCTCTGTGGGTTGGCCTCTTAATCTACGTCGAGAAGTTGAATGGGTGACTTTGGACACATATTGTTGAGGTATGTCTAACGTTGGGGGAAAAACGAGAATAGAGAAACGGGAAAATTGATAATTCAGTAAATAAATAATTACGTTATTGACGTAGACATTTTGCCTAATGGTGGAGCTCCGGATGATATGATTCTGGTTGGTCGGTATTTTGCCAAACAAAGTGCATGAGTGGTGAATAATTGTGTTAGAGAACGCGTCCCTATTGGAGTTCATCCGGAGTTCACTGAATTAATTTCAATTCCATTGTAGCATGTGCGGTTGCCTGGCAAGGTATTGCTGTGCATTTTAATATCTGCAGTTGGAACACAGCTAGAGAAAGACAATAATGTATTTTGCTTTCTTAGCGTTATAACGTTTAAGACTTCAACGAAACTCATCGAATGGAAGCGAATGTTTATTTCATTTGTTTTTTTACATACGTGTACAGTGTGTCTATATTATATATGTGATGGAAATAAAATAAAATGAAGGCACATATGGTACAGAATAGGCTACTCAATAAATCAGTTGTAAGGATAGGGTATCGAATATCATCGACTGATAATTGATACTTTTATTCCACATGCAGTCAAGAGCATTTATGCTAAAATATATAATCTAATAATCAATGGATAAATCGATGTAAAAGCACATTTATACATAGCCTTTTAAAAAAATCAAAGCCTTCTACATTATATTCTTCACGAACATTATTGTTTATTACGGTTTGTTAACTACACATTTGCTTCCCCCCATTGTGTACAGGGGATTTTATTAATGCAACAAAGAAAATGAAGAAATTCAGTATATGCTTGAGCTGTTTTTCTACGTTCGAAAGGCTTTTTGAATGAGCACCCCCTTCCAAGCCCATTTTTCTTCAGCCTAATGACTAAGGCATAGTTCAATATGACCGAGCAAGCTATGCATGCATTACCATAGAAGTTGCGAGTGGGAGAGACCCAAAGATGGGGTGAAACGAAGGTCAGTGCGTCTAACAAATATTAAAATGTAGGCTACTCGGACTCGTGACACGCCTCGCTGTTTAACAAAGACTTGCCAAACTGCGAGATTAATACGAAAACTTGAGTCCACAACAAAAATGCCTTAAACCCACCGGGTGGTTTGTCGCGTTCACTACGGTATAGCGAGATAATGTGCGTTTTTTTCATGTGGGTAGAACGCGGATGCAGCGGTGTGTAGCGGGGGATAGCCCCTCTTCTTTCGCCCATTGCAAGGTTAAAGCGGCAACAGCACATTCGTTCGACGGACGAAGGGCTCACGCTGTTTTATCTGATTATTTTTTTCCCTCCCATGGTAGAGTGTGTACGCGTCGGAGATTGACTTGCGCCCTTTGGATAGTTTAATGTCCGGCTTACCATTGTCGCTCTTTGATTTTGGAATGTAGATTTTTGTGGAAACCCGCAGAAATTATGGGGAGTTTTACGCGCAAAGGTATCACGGAGAGGTCACGGGCTAAACCTGTGGCGTAAGAGAAAGGATGGGGGGGGGGGGAATGGGTCTGGGGCTCACCGTACGGTGAAAGAGAAAGAAAGGCATGGATAACGAACAATAACCGGAGCCAGACCGCGTCTTGGGTGCCGCAAGGGATACGCGAAAGGAATCGAAGCCTAGACCAAGTGCTTCAAGGAGCGAAGTAAGTAAGAAATTGGCGCTTCATTTACATATCGCGGTGTTCTCCATAGCAGGTGCTTGCCAGGGGCCGACCACGTGCTTTTCTCTGCTGCGACTTCACCCCTCCTTTCATAATCGGAGTAGTTATGACATAAATTCAACATATGAGGCGCTGTACTTTCAGCACAGTGTGCGGGTTTGGGTGAATATTACCTTCTGGATTCTCTGGTCAATGCCTGTTCGTGTACACATTAACCCCCGAGGGGGCAGATGGCTTAGGGGTCCCTATGAATGTCGTTCAGAGAGGGGATAGTTAAGGAGGTGAAGGCGAGGTCGTGGACTCCGGGGGGTGAAAGGGTTAGTGTGGACACTCGGACTGGACTTTCTCCCTTATGCTTTGAAAACATAAGGAAAACTGGTCCCTTTAATGTGCGTTAGAACGTAGTCGTTTTGCCGTATGTTTCTTACACAGGTCTGACTGGGACCCGACGGGTGCATTTGTTCATAATGTCCTCTAATGTACAGATTCAAAAGCGATATGAGGAACGCTAGTTGTAAGATCCAGGGACAGACTGTGAAAGTGCGAGAAAGGGACGATTTAGTTTGGTCAGGACATCGCGTAGGCCTGTTTTCTTTTTATAAACAGGCCAAAAATATATAAACGCTAGGGGTGCTAAAGATTTCTTATGTAGATTTTGTTTTGTTTTTTCCTCATTATAAATAACGAAAGAGAAATATGGTATTTGAGATTCACTTCGATTGAAAAACATTTTTTTCGTTTCTCTGAAAAGACGTTGGGTCTTGTTTGCAGATGTTTTTTTCATTTTATTTGGTTCCTAATTCCATGAAAGAACCATTGCGATTCTTTACCAATTGTACCATCCAAATAATTTCCTGTGAAACGCATATAGACGCAGAAGAACCTTGAAAGAATATATTAGGAATTAGATGGAGGAGAAGGAGGATGGAGTAGAGGTATTATGAAATACAATTTGGGCCTACTAACCCTATTGGGAACTTTGAAATTATATTTGAAATAATAATATATAAAACTAATGTCACTTCTGCGGTAAATGACTGACTGCTATTATTTTAGCTTAGCTGGCCGAATAGCATTTTCCTCATTTATATAACCTTGGTAATATATGTTTGATAACTGATGTACTGTAAAAATACTTACTTAATATATAACATTTTGAGACACATTATTTTTCTTATTTTATAATGGATTTTAAGATTTGGAAGTTGATTTGAAAATCGTGCATTAAGGTTAGAATTAAGGCTTTTGGGGCCGTGTGTGAGTGTGTGTGTGTTTGCATCAACGGAAAGCAAAATGTCAATATTAAGACTATTCGAAAGTAGTCTCTGAGTGGGATAGTGTATATACACAATAGGCTGTATCTAAAATATTTGTAGACAGTTTGACGCATTTTAAGACATATTCTAAATTTTACAGAAAATGTGGTACAAATTTCAACAATCAGGTTCACGTCACGTTTTCTAATCTACTGTGATTATACTCGCTGTCATACCCGGTCACCTACCTTGAAGGTGTGAATGACATGTTAGCCTCTTGTGTGTGTTCAACGTGGCTCATGAGTAGCCAGACTGAATTTGATCCGTTTTTTTAGGTTGTCAGAAATCGAAACCTTTGACTGTGTCTGTTGTAAGGTGGGGGACCTGTAAAAACGTAATACATTCGGGTTTCCTGCATGGAGGACGTGCGAGGATTTGGCCCGTTCATTCGTGCAAAATGTATTGTTTTATACGTTCGGATTTTGCCGTGTAAGTGGTGTTTGGCCACGAATTGTAAACAAACATGTCATGCCATAGAAGTGCTGTTGCAGCCTTGCTCGAGCCTCGATTGACCTCTACAGTTTTACATACTGCCTCGTTTTACTTTGTGTGTTTTTGCCTGTAAGTATAGCTTTGCATAGTTGATAAGGTTGGCCAATCTTATCATGCGGCAACACCCTCAAGTTTATTCACTTGGCTTTTGCTTGCTCTGCACTGGCAGATTAATTAATGACCTCGGTTATAAACGAGCGACTCTTTTTTGAGTTTCAGTTTGCACGGGCACACCACTAAATAGTCACATTGTGTTGTATTTGTTTATGTTATTAATTGCACTTAATTGCTTTTAGGTTACTGTTTTTTCTTTAAACTAAAATCTTTTCCGGACTTCTCGATTACAAATAATGTTACATGGGTCTTTTCAAGGTATAAATGCATGGCAGAAACGAATGATAATTCATGCGTTTGGTCCCTACACGTAAGTAGATACGTTTTAGTAGTGCTTTAGTAATGGTTCTGCTTGATACCTCACATGATGTGGACTAGGTGAGCACACACTTGCAAAACCTGCCCTGAGAGCACGGTCATCTATATATACCCTGTAGATCCGGATTTGTGTGAACAGTCTCACGGTCACAAATTCGTATCTAGGGGAGTATGTAGTTGATGTATACACTACGAGTCATCGATGGAAACCAGCGACAGCGTTTTATTATTTCGAAACTTAAATGTTTGCAGGTGTACCAAAAGCCTGTTGTCTGACGCAAGGAATATATGTTGTTGCTGTGTTTTATTACACAATTATAACATTAAAGGGCACGTTGGATGCAATAGGTTTAATGTCAATCTTTCAAGGGGGTTGTAATTTGCTTGTCTTCTTCTCAAAGGAGTTTTCACCGGGTCACCATAGAAACGGTCAATTCGGACGACAAAGGCGTCTT
>JACXGK010000076.1:100831-121792 GCA_016801125.1 Novumbra hubbsi
GGGGGGGGGGGGGGGGGGGGGGGGGGGGGGGGGTGACGGTAGACTCGCTTTAATGCAAAGGTCTAGCTGTGATTTAGGAGGCTTTGTAACCTGAATTAGTTGATGAATTTTCTATCGATCCTAAACAAGCCCAGATTCATCTCTGACAGCCTTCCCCAGCACGCAGCGCACGCCAGGGCATTCTCTCACCGTTATTAGCAGTGCATTTAAAAGCTTGGCAAGGACGAACACGGGGCATCACTTTCCCAGCACTTGTTTTTAAACGCTCTGGTCGAAAGAAAACAAAAAAAATTGTTCGAAGAACTGTAGCTTGAATGTGGAGTTCGACGAGCAACTCTTCTTGTTTCTCTACGGTAAAATGATTTGGGGAGACGAGGGGCTGGCTTGTTCCTCTGCTCTGTAGAAAACTGGTACGTGTTTCTGGCGTGCGTGCTTCGGATTGTTATTGTTGTGATTCTCTCGCTTGCTTATCGCAAGCGTGCCATCGAGCAAAAAGTATCCAACATTCGAATACTACAAAGTGTGCCCAGATGATGCGCGGGGTCGGTGACTGCTATGCCTAATCCTATTTCCTTATCCGGGAATCGTCAGGATCCACGCCATTGGCCACCGCTGTCACATGGATTCTTAACTTTGTTCACTTGACAGAAAGTAGGAGGGTTCAACGAAACAGGAAAACGAGTAAAGCGATAGATATAAATTTTAGTATATTTTGTGTGCAATTCAAAGAAATTAATGGCCATGAGTTCCTATTTGATCAACTCCAACTATGTGGACCCCAAATTTCCACCCTGCGAGGAATATTCACAGAATGACTACCTACCCAGTCACTCTCCGGACTACTACAGCGCCCAGAGGCAAGACCCAGCGTTTCAGCATGAGTCGATCTACCACCAGCGGTCGGGCTGCGCCGACCCTCCTTACACGACGTGCCAGGGTCCGGGGCAGCCCGCGGTGGTGATGTCTCCACGGGGTCACGTCCTCCCCCAAGCCGGACTCCCAACCCCTATCCCGGAGCCTAGCCACCATTGCGACTCCGTAACTCCAAGCCCTCCACCCGCATGTGGCCAAAATCCCCTCAACCAAAGCCCGTCTTCGGTCAGCTCTCGCAAAGATCCGGTGGTTTACCCCTGGATGAAAAAAGTCCACGTAAACATCGGTAAGTGCTGCTAACTTCTATCTACTCTGCGTCTTTGTGAGCCTGAATCAATTCATCCAAGGCGGGAAGCTGAGTGTCCGATTCTAAATATATCGCTCCCCTCGTGAAATAACCCTTGGTCGAGATTTACGATCGGCTGTTTGCAGGGCAATATAATTACACCCTCCATACATTTTTATTGCACTTCTTCGCCAAGTACCTTTGAAGTCTATGTAACCTAGCCCTTCTAATTTCCTCCTAAGAAGGTTTTATGACAACTAGACAAACCCATAAGTTAAGTTTTATGCTTTGGTAATTTGAATTTAAGTGGCTGGATGTATAAACGTACTTTCCTGTGTTACCTCTCTATTGTTAAGGGAAAGGCTTTATAGAACCTAAAATATTAGTATTCAAGCAGACAGCAGTAAAAACCTAAATCTAAAGCAAATAGATGAACGCGAGACCCACAATATTATTCAGCAATAATTCGAATGTTTGCTGTGAGAACTGCAAATGCGACTTTTGCTAAGTCACTGTTTTGAAGATTCCTTCTGTGCGTAATGCAAGCGCCATTCGCCACAAATAAAAAAACGAAGGAGTTAAGGCCTTCATTTTAGCTAGGTTATCGGGTTTGTGTTATATTATGTATATTGTAGACCCCCTGTGGCAGGATATACCATGTGTTTTGTCTAGTTTAGAATTAGTTGAATTATTTTCCAGCATCCATTCATTCGGCCTCTAACAGCCCCCATGCGCCCCCCTCTCACAGTGAACGAATTCAAGAGAAAATACGCATCGATATTCGTACTTGTGGCATGTTTAATATCATAATGTAACAATGGTATGCATGTAAACCACGCCACCCGTTCTACGAGCTTTTGCAGGATGTATATTATATGCTTTTCATACGTATTGTTTGGTGATACAAACATAGAACGGATGCATGTAAAAGGCCTACGTGAGTCTGTTTTGGGGAACGGCCTGTAATATATTTCTCTATGTCCAACAGTGAATCCAAATTACACAGGGGTGGGTGAACCCAAGCGCTCGCGGACGGCCTACACGAGACAGCAAGTCCTGGAGCTGGAGAAGGAGTTCCACTATAACCGCTATCTGACCAGAAGACGCAGGGTGGAGATCGCCCACACCCTGTGTCTCTCTGAGCGCCAGATCAAAATATGGTTCCAGAACCGGCGGATGAAATGGAAGAAGGACCACAAGTTGCCCAATACCAAGATCCGGTCCAACAGTAACTCCAACAACACAAACTCGCAAAGCACCGGCCTTGCACTGGGGAGCTCTCAGAACCGAACCAGCGGGCCTCCAGCGAGTCTATAGCCTTCCCCCTTCCTTACGCGTTCACCCACCATGCACTTTGAAACCCCGTTTCTGGAGTGGGATACATGGATTCGGCCATGTTTGACCTACGCTCTTCTATTCAATTACAGGGATCTAACATGAGAGGAAGGGGACGGGGAGTGAATGGGCAGTAGAGAACATGTAGGGGAGAAGACTCATGCACTTCCATTAGTGTGTTCGCGACCCGATCCAGTTCCCTTTTTTATCCCCTGCCTCTCTCCATCTCTCTCTCTCGTTCCTCTCTATTTCCCCTCTCCCCTCCATTACAACAGAAGGCGGCAGATAGTTTTCAGATTTGGTGAAGATGGATCCGTGTTTCATCTTTAATCATGCCGAACTCGGCCCCATTTGTCATGTTTACTCTGCGGTACAAAGGACGAACCATGGGCCTTCCTATTACCGCGACGTCCGACGTGGTGTTTAATAAATGAGACCCCCTTTTTCGCCAAGAGTCGTTTTCTTACTCCCTTTTCTTTCCACACTACTAAAAAATACACCGAATCTGTTCTCCAAACATGAAGTTTTTTTTTGTAAGAGAAAATATAGCTGATTCTCAGTTTTAGTATTTGTTTATCGAACGCACCTATATCAAGACTGACAACGATTTGTGAGGTCCGTTGGTAGTTGGTTTTCACAGGGACTTTCTCTTCTTTGTTTCAATGGCAGAAAGACAGTGTGCATTCGAACAAAAGAGGTTAAACCACGTATTCACGAGGGATAGTCCTCTCAGAGGAATGATAACGCTGGACTTATAGAAACATATGAACCAAAACCTGGTACAATCCTACCTAAGCATTATAAACAGCACTACGTTGTACTCAAACTTACCTCAATTGTACCCGTGTTCGTTATGTTCTTGCCTTGTGTTATGAAGTGACAGGTTTGAGCAAATTCTGTGGCAAGTACCTGCAATACGAACATATTCATTTCTTGTAAGTGAAATGTAATTTAAGCATTTGTGTTGGCCAGGGTTGTAAAGACAAAAAAGGTGCGTATATTGCATGACTGAATACAAATTTATTTTATATGTTATCTTCCTCTATCTGGTATTCTTTCTTTGCACATGAACATGCGCACATACTCTTCCCCTGCCGTTCTCCCCCTCGCGCCTGTTTCACACCCTGTGTCATTTTGGGTGTTTTATTGTTTTCACGTGTTCTTTTTTATTTACATTCCAAAGATCAGTCCTTTTGCTGATAACGTCGAAATTGTATTTTTTCCCCCTTATCCATATTTGTACGTTGCAATTCTTCCTGCTTATCCTCCTCAGTGTCTACCTATTATTTGTAAATAGCTATAGAAATTTAATAAATGGCTGAAAAAGCATAATTCTATCCTCTGTGTGTCCTGCTGTCCCTCTACCGCTGTGTGCCTATCAAGTGGCCTGCTACTTAAATGGGCAATGGATGTGTAAAAAAACCAAAATTATTCAATTACATTTTTGCCCAACCCACGTTTGGTTTTCGTTTGCCTTTCAGTGTAGCCTGTCTTAAAAAATCACTGACTATCTCCCTAGTGATTTATATCGTGTGGTCATGAGTGATCCTGGTACATTACGTCTTGTAATCTCGTTTTAAATCACAAACCCCTTCGTTTCACTCTCTTCTCTCCTTAATTTAACGGTGCTCACACCGCTGCTCGCTGGGGCCGTGAACAGCTTGAAAATATGGATCCTCGGTTTGTGGAGAAAAAAATATATATGCTTGTTTCTCGGCTCGTGGGCTTTTAATGCTTTAATGAGTGTAATTTTTGCACAACAGTTTCTTGGTGTTTGCTGGCTTGCTGTGTAGTTTTTATATTACAAAGGAGAGAGCCGGTGCCATAGCTCAAACCCTGACAACCAAATAGATAATCAAGAAGACAAATGGGTTCTTTTGTAAGGCGCGGCTCTTGTATTAATTTTCATTTTCTTTTCTCACAGAAGGTATCGAAAATATAGAGAAGGAGAAAATAACACTCCGTTTGCCTGTGCTGAACTTTAAACAAAAGTGTGGCCTCAAATTGGTCTGCTATTGGTCTGCTAGCATTCCGTCGCGCAGAGATTTTCTATTACTCGTTCGTTTATATCACAGAAGACCACGTGCCATAGAGCCTCTTCCAATCCATTAATCAATTTTTCTTACCAAATATTTATGAGATGCTCTTTAGAAACCACCACCGTTCTGTGGGCCTAGGAGTTGACGTAAGTCCAGTCAAAGACGCACATGGCACTGCTGAAATACATACAATGTCATACCAAAGGATTCGTTCCTAGTGAATTCTGGAACGTGTTGTTTTCATGTGAATCGACGGTAAAGCTCACACACATAAATACAAAGCATTTATTGTCATGTAGGCCCGTAGGCAGTGTCTTTTTAGCCTACTTCCCAGAGTGCAAGTGATATTATGTCTAAATGTTGTGATATTTCGCAACGGTTCAAACGTCATGTATTTAAAATGATACACGGGTCCTCGCGCATATGTGTTTTCACAAAGGAAACCCCTCGAGCACTTGCACGGTGAAATAAATGAAACGCATGTGGCATCACATACAATATGCACCTTGGAATTCTATTCTTACGCTTGATCAAAAAAGCCTTCTGCTTTCGGCGGGTGAATAGGAACTAACAGATTTCTAAGGGGCCCCAAAAGTTCACCGCCATTATTTGCGGACGGAGACAAGAAAAATGTGAGAATTATACAGAAAAATCATTAATCACTTCTTCTCTTTAAACAGTTCTTCTCTATTGTCATTCAGCAGCACAACTGCAAGGACCTTCTGCTACGAGGGGAGAAGAGTCTTGGAAGACACTTGAAGAAATCCTCCACCACCCCCACCCCCCCACCGCTTTCCCAACCCACCACCATTCTTTTTGACCAAATCTTGTCACAAGAAAACTTTTTCCTTCAAGAAAATCAGCATAGAATGCCGTCGAGAATCTTCGCAGGACCGAAGATGGTGGCGACCAAGGTATTTGCTTTTCCTTCGTTTGGATGATTGCATCGGTTGGAGTTTTATTGCTTTATAGCCCCCTGCTTTCACAGCCGGTTAGCAGGCGCGCGCATTTGTTGAGGTCGGGTGAAGGCTAGCAAGGTTTTATGGTCGCTTTGAAATGGTGTGGGTACTTTTGGAGCCCTGCTGTTGTGTATCCGTGAACGGTGTTAAGGGTAGAAAAACGTCTGAGAGTTTGTGCAACTGTTTACTTCTGTTGGGCTCCAAACGTCGCCTCTAACATGGTGTTAAAACGTCAGATGTCTCTCTCGCTCATCCTTTCACCTTATGTCTGCGACTGTGTGCTGTGTTTTATTGCAATAGGCCTTTGCTTGTAGAATACTATGTCTATGTGTGTGTGTATATATATATATATATATATATTATATATAATGTGTGTTTGTGTGTAGCCTTATCGGCCTACACGCAAATGCGCCTAATGGCCTAGACACGCCTTGTGTCCACGCCTTTTGTTTTTAATCCTCTAAAATGTAGGCCACGTTCTTTGAGATGCCTTTTTGTATTAGGCTATATATATGTGCATATAATGTATATATAATACGTTGTTGGTATTACAGTTGGCTTTGATTAGATTGTCTGGGCTAATTTCTGTCATTTCATACAGGTGCAAAATGTCAACAGAGTACTGGCTTTGGAATGTTAGAGGATCAAGTAGTTGAACGAAAATGTTAAATAAATTCTAGTTGGAATGCCCAACGATCCAAAACGATGTATCTCGAAATCTGCCATGTGCAGCACACCACTGAAACGCAGTAGCTTGTAGTAGTTTGCTCAGATGAGCATGGGTGCTTCAGAAGTGCCTTCACTGCAGCTTGACCCCCCTAAATCAATCTGGGGTATTAAAAAGGGCCAGAGGTTCTGCGTCGCGGCTCTGCTGCTCCCTCTGCGGACCTGTGTGGCATGATGCGTGGTAAAGCAAAAGATTAAAAAACAAATATATATATAAGGAATGGTATTGAGGGGAGAGGCAGAGTGAAGAAGAAAAAAATCGATGGGTGGAACGGACAACAGAATGGCCTGGCCGGGCGCGAGTTCAACCAGGGGACACAGTTTCTGACCGATTAGGTCCGTTGCGAAGCCACAGACTGACCCTTGGTACCCCTTGACCCCGCGCAGACTGGACACTGCCCCGTGCTGCATATCCAACAAAGACCCCTGTCGAGTTAGTCATAACACCGCGGCCGGGCGAATGTAACCTCCGGGCACACCGCTATCTCGTGTCCGAGATACTCGAGTAAACTCAAACTGGTCTCAAGGCAGACCATGAGCGATCTAAGCACGCCCCCGTGGATTCCGTTTTCTCCCTCGTTTCCCTTTAGATCCCAAAATATAATCGAAGGCCGTTGTTGCTATAGGAGATGTTTGGGTTGTGTCACTATTGTGTTGATAGGCCCTGCGGTGAGTGAGACTGTACATTTCGGCAGCATCAGCTTCAAACAGGAAGTCAAGGCATTTTTGCCCTCCCCCCTCGTCTGATATCACTACTATAATGTATGCCAACGTCTTGCATTATATCAAGCGCCCTCAGTCCTCTCCCTTCTTGGCCCTAAAACCCCATCCAACATTTGTTGGAAGCCTCTGCCTCTTGGCCCAGAGAGCTGCGGTGGTGTTCTGCCTGTTTTAGATCACACGGCTAATTGCGAAACAAATAGCCCCCGCGCATTGCTGAATTATTATTGTAGAAAGCCGCGGAGCGGAGGTCAGCGCCATGTAGTCACAGAGATATATTGCTAGCGCACGCTAGCTTTCTGTTAGAAAGCTGGAAACTGGTTGGGCTTCTTGAAGGAGACACATATTAAGTAAGCCAAAGCAATTTTTTTGTGCTGCCAGGAAAGGACCCCCCCTCCCCAACCACCCGCTGTTCAGTAACGTAGCACCGTTTCATCGTGTTGTTTGTGCAAAGTGTATTTTCAATTAGTGTCTTGTCAACAGTAACAGTACCAGTTTTGAAGTACAATATATTTTAAACGTTATTACTGTATATGCGGTTTGTTATTGTGCTTGCTTATATAATACCCAAATAAAGTAATGTGTAATGAGAATATGGTCGTAAAGTTGCTTATTAAGATTTTAGAGAATCTACCCTAAAACCATTTTGGTTTGGTTTCAGTGTCGCGCATTCTAATTAATGGAGAATATATTCAGTGAATAATAGAAAACTGCTCCTAAATATTGCCCTTTTTAGGTTTTTATTTCCCGTTATACTCCTACTAATTTACAATCCTTGTTATTGTCATCATTATACTATTGCACACTGTCAAATACATGCATACATAAATACATACATATTACGTAGGCCTTCATACATACATTTATAGAAACGTACATAGAGTACAGTATATATATATATATATAGTAAACTAACAGCATCCGTTTATCATTAGAATTAAGATCATAGCGCTGATAGATTTAATTATTTCATTCATCACGTGGGCTTAGCTACATTTTCATACTGTTTCGAACATGGCTTCAACATTTGAATGTTGTTCAGGAGCTTACAGTATTGATTGAAACATAGGCAACCAAAAAAAACTAGCCCTTGCTATAATGTCAGCTAAGGTTACTTGTTCACAAGGATGGCTCCATGCTGTCCTATGGAGTCCATGTCTCTTACAGAATATATTTCAAAAAAGCTTGTGTGCGTCCTGCCGACTCTGACAGATTTACGATCCTTAATAAAAGCCGGGATGTTGGGCTTCGTAAATCAATCTCTGTTCCCTTATATAAACCTAGCCTTTAGCAAAACGTTGTGTTTACATAGCCAAACTTCAGCTGTGATTTTCATTGACTGCTGCTTAAACGTTTTTTTTATGTTATTGACAATTTATTGTTATTATTATTATGTAACAAATGTTAACCCACTAGTCTTTGTTTAATCTACACGCAATTTCCAAAGATGTATTTTAGAGTTAGACTTCAAGCGCAGTTGTATTCCACAGTATTAGGTTAATAATTTACTAAATAAAGCTTTTGGGTGTTCTCATCGATCAAGGACTTGTCTTCGACCTTTCATTACAATACATGTAATAAAAATTAAAACAATTGTGGACATTTTATAACTATATCAGTAGTATAACCCCTATCAATATTTTTTGTGTAATTCAAAGATAGCGTTATTTTTATTATAGCCTAGATATTATTTATTTTTTTACGTTGCTACGTTTGTGTATGTCAAGATTCGTTTGTGTTCAATATTGTAGCAATCGTTGCTACTATGATTATTATAATTTATAGCCATTATTAACGATGCTATCCACTCCGAGAAATATTTGGTTGCAAGTATAGGTGAACACTTTTACAATTCCTTGAAATTAGTTCTGGAGTTTTTTTTCCCAGTAGTCTGTTTGTGTCGCCCCTATTTGTTTTGATCGAAAAGTGTAAAGCTACAATGAAAAATATCTACGTTCCGCCATGGCATCCGCTTATATTTTCTTGCGTGAATTATTCGCATTTTCCCCGCGACTGCTAATGTCAACCAAGAGCCTGTAATGCAAAGTTATCGGAGCAAAATGTCTTATCTACACCCGGTGCTGGTTTTCAATAGTAAATAGTTCAGAGTAATTTGATTAAATATCACCCTCTTTTGTGTTTGGTTTTTCTTTATCTATTGCGCACAATATTGAGTAAAGGGAAGAATATTTTGGCGTTGTTCCTCTCTACAGAAATACGCACGGCACCAAGTCCTGCTATTGTTTGACCTTCAGAATTCTCCGTTAGACTTCGCCGCATGGTTTGCTGGAAGCAGCCCCAGGTCCATTGTTCACAGCCGGCGCAACGGCAGAGCACACCAAAGGATTGGTACCATTGTTGCTAAGTGCTCGCGGCAGGGTCTCTCCCCATATGCAACTCTCTCCTTTCTGCCTGCCGCGTGCTTACCTGTCTTTTATTCGCTCTATAACCGTGCCTGTGAAAATGAATCACCATCGTGCCACGGGCTTCCACCGAAACTTGTTAATAATTAGATGCAATTTACAGATCTCATAGAAGCTATTCATGTCATCACGCCCAAATCCTATCGAAGTAATTCGAAAATGAGGACGACACTCGAGGTAGTTGTTTTCTTTGATCTTTAATAGAAATTGCAATTGCGCTGTGTTGACTAACCATCAGTAATTATCGTGTTTAAAATTTCACTATGAAAGATATTGCTTGCATTACTTCCAAAAGTGACCAACATGTGTTAATTTAATCATTGTGCAAATAAATCATTTGGCCAAATAGACTGAAACGAATAATTGAAGAGCGTCTCAATACTAGACCAATCCAACAAGTAAAGCTGCTACAAAATTTGCGTTCAGTGTACGCTTTCCCTAGTGCATATACATCTATCTCTAAATATTGTTTGTTTGTTGTTAAGCGAAAGAAAACACCGTTATCGCACAATACAAGGCGAGTAAGGAGTGGTAAGGAATAAAGACAAAACGAAAGTGTTCAAGTCTTTCACTATGCTCGGTTCGTATCATGCCATGTCATAGACACTTACCAAATATAATTTATACTAAGTCTAGCCTACATAGACATACACATAGCCATTTCACGAAATAACAAGATTTATGAACATGTTTATATGTAGTATTTAATCGTCTCTTTCTGTAAAACATTGAAGTTACGTGGGCTCGGGAGTGTTGGGTCAGAGTGGTCCCACGAGTGTGCAAGGAGAGGTACCCCATCCCCCCTCCCGGTCACGTGATTCATTAAATAATTAATGCAGAGGTTGCAGAATAGATATGTATTCGTCAGGAATATCGCAGACATGGTCTCCCAGTGTCTGACGTGAAATTCAACTGTCCTTTTAAAAACAAGCCCTATAGCGGAGGAAAAAAAAGAGAGAGGAGAGACACAGAGGCTGCAATAAAACAAATTTGGACGCGAGCGTCTCGTCTTGTGGACATTGTGAGTATAGCGGAAACCGGGGATGCCACTTCCACGCAAGTGCATTGCTGCGCCGTTGGCTTTCTCGAGCCAATGAATTATATGCTGTTTGTAATATTGTGGTAAATATGTCAATAATATTCATCTTGCCATACTTTGACATCCTGCATGTGTTCTCGTACCCGTCATCCCATTGTTTGACTACAGCCACCGTTTCTTTAACCATACAACCGTTACTTGTCGCACTGTAAAGAAACGCAATGATAGCAATGTGTATATTTCAAAAGCAGCCATATTATTTCTTTTCATCGGTCCCCCATGCCATGTCTGTCTTCTTCATGTCCGCATGTATCTCTCTCTCTCTCTTTCTCTCTCTCTCTCCCTGTCTCTACACTTTCTTATTTTCAGCTAGCTACTTCGCTTGATTTATAGTGAGATGTATGTCAGCGGCAGCGGGCTGCCATTGTGTGTTTGTGAGGGAGTTGTGTTGTTTATGGTCGGGTCCACGATAAATCATTTCTCTGGGAAAATGATGAGCGAGTGATGATACGCGGGAATGAGGAAGAGATTCCTGGGTCCTCGCTTCTTGCTCTGGCGTTTTCGGGCTTCTTTCTCGCCGGTGGAGAAAGTCTTTGCCTTTCTCCCATTCCTCTCAATCCCTGTGGTTGATTATCGCGGGCGATTTACGGCAACGGATCAGCGACTAATATGAAGGCTAAGTAGCTTTAGGTCTTGAGTTATTGCATATGCTATTACCAATTAAGGGAACATTTGTTTAAATTTGGCAAAATGGGAATGCCCTGTCGCCATTTAAATCTCATAAAACGCGCCGGAGCTCTCCAGAATATCCATAGCCGGGGGTGCATACCTGAGCTCCAGCCGTGTCTTGGTCGGGATAGAAAACTTAATTGGAATGCAAACTTAGTAGAGGACGGGATAATTGGTCTTTGTGGAGGCATGTCAGGCAGAGCACAGCACCGACTCAGTGTGACTAAAGGAAAAGGAGGAATAATTTAGGAATATATTACTTACTCCCGTATAGTTTTCTTCAGATTTTTATTTTGGGCATTACGTGGTGCATTCTTTGATGACATATATTTTATCAGAACGCGAAGTGGGATATTTCAGTTCGCAGTGTTGTGTCTTGTGATGTTGTTACTTTCCACTTTGCCGTTCGAAGGTCTGCAAATTGTGTGTGTAGCACAGGGACCGTATTATTGGATGTGCTGGCATTTCAGAGCGTTTGGATTGCGCCTGTGTCTTTACCAATAAGGAGGGGGAGGTGGTTTGGCAAAGGTAATTTTCTTAGATAACATAGTATATCCAGTAGTTGACTCGTTGACGTTGTTTTCGGCAGGAATGTAATGTGTGTAGGGTTTGCGCGGGTAATTGTCAACGAGGAAACCATGCAAATAGACAAAACACCACATGTTTTTATTTTTGGAATGATTTTACTCAAATATTCAGTTGAAGGGCATGACATTATTGTAATAGAAGCATAATTCTGTAAGATACTAATAATTATTATGGTCACATTTACTATACAGTGTTTCCACAATTTGTCTTCGTGAATCCAAAAGCTGATCAAATTCTATTACCATATCTGGCTGCTTCACAATCCTCCCCTTTGCCTAGGCAGTGTAAACCTTTGTGTAACAAAATTAGAGCAACTCTGTGTCTCTCATCAAATATTTATGGGCAAAGCAGCGAGAGGGCAGCGCGTTTCGAAATGTCTCTTCCGGCGGCGCTCCTTGTTGTCGCGCGCTGTGTCAAAAACAATTTTCCTTCTCATTTTGGTGGAAGCGCGGGGGTCGAGGAGAAGGGGACGTTGTGCGTGAATTGGAGATCACTGAGAAGAAATCTGATTTCCGTGACAACCCGGCGTTGGAAAAATAATTTCAAATGCCAGTCGAGGAGGTAGCTAGGATTGAATGGGTGCTCCTAATGTAGGTGGGTTACAATGGTGCGTCGTGGTCGTCGTGCCAACACAAATGTAAATAACAGAGAAACCCAACACGAACCCACAATCAGCTTTTCGTGTGGCATTATTGTACCAAAATAGCATGCGAATTGGTTAGACACTACCTAACTGTTGTAGTTAGAGTCTAAGGGTGACGGTGAACATAATAGCTTCAGCAGAATAACACATCGCTAACCTCACCCTCTGAATTTAGGCCCTTTGTTCGTTAGATTGTCCAGGTATTCCAAATAACTGAAGAGAGCACATGGGATGGGCTATTGCACTTCCAAACATTCCAGCAACCTGCAACTGATTTATTGCCTACGGATTGCATGTATATCTCCATGGCGCTCCTTTGTAGACCACGCATAAGTGTGTCTGATGGTTGTTTATTATTTGTGTCACAGACCAGGTCGTTAGAATCCCACGCATGATACACGAGACAGCAAGTCTCTTCCCACCCAACAGCGTTGGGAACAATACAAATATATGGCAGCCATATTGAACGTTTCTCAATTTCACCCAAGAAAATCGCAATCCTCAGACATTTTACACCATTCGTAGGCATAGCTTATTTTTTTTAACTTTTACCCCAAAGCTTCATGTTGTTATCGACATACACTGTATTTTACCCGACATTATATTGTAGCATGAAATACATTTAAAGGAATGATAACTTCGACTGTTTCACTATATTTTAAAACGGTAGATAGCCTCGGCCTACTTCACGGTTTACTACACTCATATTAGTATTAAGACATTAGTGCAACCTTTATATGAATAGCATGCATTGCCAATCACACTACGGGCGTAAAAAGTATCCCTAGAACACTAGCCTTTAACTTGAAACAAAGAACAAAAGACGTACCATTAATCATTAATTTAGGCGTAAATAAGTAACACGTGTGCCTAATAATTGTCTATATACTAGAAGTCCCCAACGAGGCATAGGGTTGTTTTAATATATCCATCGAAAAGAGTATTGTTCTTTATAAATAAAAACATAAATTGATAAAACGTTGCTCTATAATGGCAATATGTATATCTAATATTATAGGTTAACTGTTAAGCAGTGAGAATTTACTGTGAAAATTGTTATTTTGCACCAAAACTATCAACCAAAAAATACATTAAAAGCGTAGTATATAGATCTAAGGGTCAGATGAAAATCCCTGTAAAAAACCTATCCGTTATTAATGTTTAGTAGTATATAAGTAGGACCATTATTTAGTGTTCAAATGTTATTATTTGTATTTTATAATGATGATGATTATAATTATTATCCTTCTAAGAAATATTGGCCAGGTAAGTATTGGTTGGCAAGGTAAGTATTTTCCCGGCCTTCAGTAATCCAGGAATGATTACCTCTTCGGAAATAAATCAATATGAAGCCCCGCGCTAATTTATAATGGTCTGCACTAGCAGCTATTCAAAGCGCATGAAAAATGATCGGTGAAACCGTATCCAGAGGCAGCAAGGAGCATTTTCACCCGACTGAGAAGCATGCAGAAGCGCGATAAGAGTACTGGCGGAGGAAATGTTCGGAAGACCGGTGAGGTTTTTCATGCGGGTACTAAAAATAGCTCGGATGCTATCATGGCACTTTTGCGTCAGTTTAATTGAACTTCCCACTACTCTTGTCGGTATCTCCCTGTTCCGTTCTCTTTCCTTCTTTTCCCCACCATGTTTTCTCCCATTCTCTCCCCTTTAGACTATCCGGCTCTGTGTGTGTGCTTGTTTGTGGTGTCTGAGCGTAGGCAGATAACTCTCAGACACCACAAAAGGAACCGTCAAGAAACAAAGCCAAGTGCATCCGAAAATATTCTAACTGTCTACGTTTACAAATAGCACGATGAAAACAATCCGTGAGGGAATTTAAAAACAAGATAGAGGTCATTCGTTTTTTTTTTTTTGACAAAGCACAACTAGGTCTTTTCTACCTTTTACTCCTATCCTAAGAACGTTTAATTCGTACTAAAAACGTACTTTCCGCTTACTATGTGCAGGCCCTTACCAGCTTTCAAGAAACGATTTTAAATTGGGCCAGAAAAATGTCAGACTCGGAATGAGTTTGTCCATGTTCACCCCTGCAGAAGCCCGCAGGTTGTAATCGCCAAATGACCCCCGTGTCGGCCTTGCAGCCGTGCAGATCCCTATTGGACAGGCGAACCCCCTTGCCATCTCCACCCCGTGTGTCCTGTCAGTCCACTGGTTCACTAGTTCACCGTGTCAATCCACCCCGCTCCATGCAAGCAGAGCTAGGCGGAAAAGGGAGGCGGAGGGTAGAGGTGGAATCTATCGCCTGCTGCTGACTGTCGAGACCGAAGGAATCGCACGCAGGCACCGCGGAGTTCGGAAGTGCAAAGGGGGGCTTCGCGTTCGGGAGAGCTCGGGCGCGGAAGACCGGGTCGTGTTGATGGGAGCGCGCGCGCATGTGCTGTTGTGAGCAGTTCGTCCAGCCTGGCGTTTGAGGATTTATAGCTTTTCAAAAACCGCCGTGTAAACTCTCTTTCTGTTTTGTTTTGTTTAGTGCAAATATATCCTCACCAATTACGCACAGCGCACCCAAGATTACCAAAACGCAACAATAATTAAAAAAAAAACATATTCCCGGCTGGCCTTCAACAGATAATCCTCCAAACGCTGGCTCGCGAAACCCAGTGAAGTACTGGAAGTCAGGTAAGGTTTTCAGGCGTCGACTGACGCAGGACGCTTGGGCTCTTCCCAGTGTATAGGCTCCTCAGCAGACAAGTCATTAATTATCTGTTGTTTGACCCGTGCTAGAGGCATCCTTGGGTGTGCCTGAGCTCGCAAAGTTTTCGTGTTTGCTAACAGCCAAAGACAGATGCCTCGGAATAGGTAACCGAGGAAGGCTGAAGGGGGGTTCGTTCCCTCATTCTCCGTTCCCTCGTCCTCTATTCGTCCCATTTCGCTGCATTTATTTTCCCCTCTGTCTGTCTCCTCTTTTTTTCTACTTCTCTCTCACAAACGTTAATATCTCGGCCCCCCCACACCTCCCTTTTGGAAAGTTTACTCATTGGGTAAAGTGCCGTGCATCTAAATGTTTAAAGAAGGGAGTGGGGGACTCGTGGTGTTCGAGTCGTGAATGGATCTGATGGCTAGGTTCAAAAAGAAGATGCATGGGCTCCTGATTTATGACCGTGTGAACGGATTGCTTACTCTAGCAGCTCCCAGTTTAGCTCTGGCCTTTTTCTCCCTCCACGGGAATCACAAAATGCTATACTTGCCACCACTACAGGCCCTATTTGTTATTATTTTCAATATTGCTGTTTAAGGAACCACCCGCGCGCCGCACAATCCACAAACGGCATATCGCTAATAATTCTAACAAGACCTGGAGGCGCTTGGCTAATTGAAAACTATTGTTTTTCATACCGCCAGGCGTTGAAATATGTGGCAATAGAACAATTCGACTTCTGACGATCCCAATGCCAACAGAGCAATTGTCGTCGTATCTATTCTTGATACCCATACTCGTTCGGAACATCTGTGCCAACAAATTGCGTTTTGTTTCGAATACATTCGCTTTATTTTTGATTACTCGTCATAATCTAGCCAATGACCACATATTAAGATGCACTTGGCCCTTTCACTAACAAAATGTTCCGATGTTCAAGAACACTTATTTGGTCTAAGATATTACCTGCATATGTTAATCCGCACATTGTAAAACCATTGAAAACCGACTGTCTTAAACTGCCGCTTTACAAGTACACTTTATTAACCCAAACTCTTAATCTAAGATGCTACTACGACCATTTTACAAATTGCACTTTTAGTCACACACACACACACACACACACTTGTTGCGCCTAAATGTAAACCAAACAAAATGTCAATTTGAATAGAAGTCCTGGACGAGATCTATAGGTAATGTCACTACGCAAAGACCATGTTTTGATGGATCCACTATACTTCATTAAACTACAGTTACTTGTATATACATTGTATATCTATAACCTAAACAGGCGAACGTGTGCAGGAGCCATTAGTATGATAGCTCGGTGGAAATCATGACCTGGCGGTTTTGTGCGTCATGGTGAAAGACTGAATGAAACCACAGAAGTCTAAGTGGCCATGATTTAATTGATTTTATCATACATCACTGACAGTATAGGCGAGCTCCAATAGAAAATGTGAAAGTACAGTCAGTGTATAATATCTGACAGCTTTGGATAGCATCCATATGATCTCAATGCAAGATATTTGCTATAGTGGCAGCTGTTTAAAACGACATGAATCAGTCCGCTTCCCCAATGGCAATAACTAAGTATATTAAATGTCGAACACGAGGTACTATAACGACACTGTACTTAAAATGTAAGTACATTTCACACTGAAGACAGTTTCCTATAGTTCTGTATAGGGCCGTGCAGGCCTATATCCAGTCATCATAGTTTGGTCACATCCCCCCATCCCATCCTTGTATGTCATATTTGGCGAGGTTGGCACATTTGAGTTCCCTGGAGCAGAAAGGGCACGCTGACCTATAGGCCCCCCTACCACCACCTTTAACACACTTCAAGTCAGTGTCCTCTTTCAGGCGTCGGTTAAACATTTACTCGCACTCTCGTAAAGATTAACCATGATCTCTTAATCGAACTAGCTGACGGCAGTGATCCCTTCTCGAGCATTTCTGAAAATGTTCCGAGTTCTACAACTCAAAAGCCGACGCTCTCAACACCAACGCATCGGCGTTTTGTTTCCTTTCCCATTATAGCACATTTCCATCTCCATTTGCACCTCCAATATATTAGGTAGAAATAGTCGCGACCCGTGTCATATACTTAAGAATACAATAGACTCTAACGCCATCGTAACTAACCGAATAGCCTTCTGTCTCAGCGCAAACAAGCAATCGTATATGGTCTTATATGCACATCTTTCCTATTCCAGCACTCCCTTTTTGAACTCGCTTAGGTTATCGTGCGCAAATGACAACTCGATCCGAGGGGATCGATGCAGACATAACACGCAGGTCAGCGTGGCTCAAATGGGAGTCTAATTGTAATCCGGAGATCTTTAGTGGAGGGCTATCTGCGTGGGTGTAAAACCAAGCCCCCTCGCTCCACCAGTCGCCCAGTGAGAAGTGCAGAAACCCATTCTATCATCCAAAGATTGGAGGCAGAGGCCTCGCGTTGCACCGGTCTCGCTCACTAAGTCCTTGGTGTTGAAAGTCTCACGTCATCCGCCAGTATGGGAGAGAAAAGAAGATGTATCATGTCTCTCCTCGTTTAGAACAATTCGTCGCCTGCCATTCGGGATGCCAGTCGTTCGACCTCATTGCATTTCAAGTCCAAGGAATTCAGCGAATGGACCCGATGAAAACTGCACCTTCCCCGAGATTAGGAGAAACACTATATTGTGTGGGAGGATGGTGCCTTCTAAAATGAAGCAAAAGTCAGAGAAGCAACAAATCCGCCAAAGGTTAAGAAAAACATATTTCGCCCTGTTTTTGGAGACAACCAACCAAGGGTGGAAGACTGGCCGCAATTATATAAAAAACAGGGTCTTTTGACGTATGCGCGTCACGTGGGCGCGTGATTGGGGCATTATTTTGGATTTGAAAAGGGCCTTATCGTTTATCGCTGGCTTGGTTTTCGCCCAGTCACCAACTCTGCTGTTAAGAACTGCCTGGTAATTACACAATAAATGGGATACGGTCAGTGTTTCGCTGACTTCCAGAAGGCTCCATGCTGGCTCTTTTAAAGCCTCGGACAGCAGGGCCCGGATTAATACATAAATATAATGCAGTACGAGGGGATTCCAAAGTACTTCCGCTGATTGATCATTCATCTGGTGAGTTATTGCTCTTCAACGCAAAGGTCACCTGGAAAACCGAACGCCAATCTGTCACAGCGAGCCGCAGCCACGCCGCACGCCTATAGCCCTGTTTATTTCACATGTTTTACACGCAGCTCGTGTTCATAAACATGGTGCACGGAGAAGTTGCGATGACGGGGAATCGTTTTTCGGAGAAAAAAAAACGAAGGAAAAAAAAAGAACGACTACGGAGGATGTGAGGGCAACATGGCGAGGAAATGGCTGGTAACGGCACCGCTAACGAAGTCATGAGATAAGAGGGTACACAGAGAGTGAGAGGGGGAAACTCGATATTAAAGTTGGAGACAAACTGTTTGTGTACTTGGGCCGTAGAGCGGAGCTGTGGGGTTAGGGTATTGGAATAGGATTTATAGAACATTTCCGCCCAAGCAAGCATGCCCTATTCCCCAAATGCCCGTGCATCCACTTAATATGCATTTTGATAAATTATGCAGAGCCCTTTGTTGCAACCCATGCAGAAAGGAACCAGCCAAGTCCCCATGTTCTTTCTGTCCGTTATTTCGATAGCCCATTGCACATGCCAGGCGTTCTGGAGGATTTTCGTTGACTTGGTGTATGGTTAGCCGTCATTTCGTTAGACATTTCTCGCTTCCCGGCTTTTAGATTTTTTTCCACAAAAAATTGGCTCATCAGCTCTTCTGCTTGTAGCTGCCTCCTCCCTTTGTTCTGAGCGTGCTGCGTTGCTGGCTGCAGGGTCTGTAATGCTCCTCACTTTGTAGGTAACTTTAGGTTAGTCCAGTAGGGCTCCGGGTCGAGCGAGCTATCGTTGCTGAAAATCTTCAAAACGACCTGGGTAGCAGAGGGGAAAAAACCCGGGCGGCGGGGATGGAAGCGAGCCAGCGGTGTGCGTGAGTGCGGGGATGCAATAAATAACTTTGTATCGCTATAGGCCGCAAAGTCGGGGAGGTCGGGGGAATCCTCGTTTTGATTTATGTGTTTGGGGTAGCTGTCAGGAGCCGGCGAACGAGAGCGTCCAACGTTTTTATTCCACTTTTAATAAGAGCTTTTATGCAGACCATCATGGCCATTTGATTTCATTTCTTCTTCGGCCCTGTCTCTGGATATAGCCGTTTGCTGTCTACTTTTACTCTGGAACTGGATATCGTGCCACATTTGCCTCGACTTTGTGATTGTTTTCCTAGAATGGTGGGGTTTTTATTTACCGTGTTTCTATATGGCCTCCACGCGTTTCATTGCGTGTCTTTCGTTTATTTTCGATTTCATTCGTTGAGCTGTCTTCTTTGTTGGGATTTTGTTCGCTATTTCTCCCCACTTCACGTCTTTTTTAAATATCCTAATTTTAATTACTAATTGTATCATTAATTTGCTAATTATTATTACTATCCTTAGCATGTGTATGTTTGTCAACAGGACACACGTCGATCCATACTCTTTTTGATTGGTATCATTAATTGCTCAATTGTAAAGCAATTCGATATTTTTTCTTAGTTTGGCCTCCATTCTTCATTTTTCTGGGTGGAAATATGACAGTAGCAACCCACATTACATTCACTTTCAGTGACGCCGTGGAAACGTTTTTCGATTTTATTAGTTTAACATGAACAGCAATGAGCATGATTACCTTGATTCGTACTGCCAGGATACGTGATATTACTGATGCCCCCTTCTCCCAAAAAACAAACAAAAAAATAGGAAATATTATAGCCTATGTAAACTGATAAGTAATTAAAATCAATAGAAAGGTATTCATGAGGGAACTCCCGAGAACACCCAGAATACTATCCTGTGGTTTTGTATTTATTCCGGGATTCCACCAGAATTATTTAAGGTTAACGATATCTGTCACCGATGGTAAATTCTCAGATTGCCTGTGTGTTCGATTAGTCTACAAGAGGTCATATGCACTTATATTGGATTTTCAACGACCTTCTTTGATTGCATCTTTTTTTCCCCACTTGCAGTTCCTTCAATCCTTCAGGAAGCGGTATTCTTGCATAAAATCCACTGATAAGAAATCCCACAATATCGGTAAGTCATTCTATTGCAAATATATACGCAGTGTAACTAATTTGCTCCTTTGAACTGTAGTGAAAACCCGAATTGAGTGCAATCCATTCGATGAGGAATATCAATGTCTCGTTAAAATTATACGTTTTTTTTCAATAAAAAAAACATACTTTCCAATATTCTTTTAAGTAGAAATATGTTTTATTTTAATGAAATATGCGTACATTCAAACATCAATGATTTCGTCTGCAAATGGCACTCAGATAAATCCGGGTAAACATGTATTGCAAGGCCCAGACTTTGTCCTTATGTTATGTAGTGTGTTGGGGCAGCCAGTGAGAATGGCTTGGCCATGGAAAAATGAGTACGACCGGCACCACTGCTTTTTATTGCTGCGTTTATTGAAAGAAATCTATTTGCCAATATGCATAACGATGAATTATAGTAATGGTCAAAATGTACAAGGGGGATGTATGCCTCTGTGTGTGTATGTGTGTCCTTGCGTGAGCTTGTGTGAGTGTCTGTGCTCTCTCCTGTCGATGATGCAATGAATGCCATAGTGTATATCTGGGGGAAGAAACCCCATAATGGATTATGAAAATATGGGCGTGTAACACTATGTAGATTATCCATGCCAATGCATTCTTATTAACGCGGTTGTGATGGAACAATCGCACACGAACCCCAAAATAGTTAGCTTGGAAGCAAAGTACTATTACTCAATTAACAGTTTCAAACAACTTTTTCATAGACATCGAAATGTATTTTCAATATGAGGGGTGTGTCATTTCAGATAACAGTGCACCG
>JACXGK010000076.1:121892-178261 GCA_016801125.1 Novumbra hubbsi
GGGGGGGGGGGGACGTGGATCTCACAATCTGTCCATAGTATTCCACCGTTGAAATATTATTTGATTCAGCCTTCTCCGGGATATTTCGAGGCAGATGCATCTCTGTCATCCTTTGAAGATAACGAAAATACTCAATCTTCTAACAAGTATTCCCCCAAAAAATCATGATGGTATAGCTTCCTCTCTTGCGTTCAGTAGAAAATACCAACAAGTCTTGCCCCAGCATTCGCTTAGTCGTGAAAACCACCAGTTGTAGGAACAAAGGAATGGAACAGTTGTTGTTTTTAGTTCATTAGTAACCTTTTTAAGTGAAACCCACGTCGATCCATTTAGCAGTAGTTGCAAATCCAGAACAATGTCCGGGAGAAGAAGTTGCGAACACCTACATTTTTGTCCCCCTACCTTCTTCCCACACCGTTGGTGATCCTCGCTTTTCAAGTGCCCACACCAAATGCATCTTTTTAAAGTTGCTGTTTACTGCTAGTGCTGTGTGGTAGAAGTCATAAATCTTACGTAGCCATAAACGACGGGGGTGGTGTCCTGAATAATAAAACTGAGGGAGAGGGAGAGAGTGGGAGAGAGAGGGAGAGAGAGGTAAGGAGAGTGATAGTGGGAGCCAGAGGAGAGAACATAAAACCTCTGTAACACCTTGGTGTTTTCTATTCCGTGTGGTCTCACGTCGCCTTCTTAATATCCTTGTGCGATTTTCTTCTTTAAAAAAATAATAATAATAAAAACGGCGCTCACGTTAAAAACACATGAGAGGAGGACTCGCTATAACTTTTTCTAAGAAGTTTGTGTGGGACCGGCTCGTCCTAGCTGTTAAATATCACAGATTATCTCTCCTTATTCACTTTTACTGATTTGTTTTTACACCCCTCCCTCATTTTTCAAGTGCGCCTGTTGTCTGTTCCCAGCCCCCCCCACCCCCCGTCTTTCATATTGCGCATTAGTTATTACGCTAGTTGGGTGTGTTGCTATAGATGTGTTGAAATATTTACAATGCAGGGAGAATTCCGTTTCTGGCGCGAGCCAAGGGGGACATGGCTCTGGTGGAAAACCACTTCCTGGTAATGTAACAGTGGACCAAAAACGTGGTATCCTTTCATCTAGCCTACTAAACAACATAGCTTGACACCTAACCCGGCGACACGTGAATTAAAAGTACTAGCGCTGCCTCTCGGCTGGTAGGCCTCTGTCCTGTCCAGCACGTCTGCAATTAGCATAATTTTTCACTGGTGACGCTGTTTGAAGGGGATTAACACTCGCGCCTGGCGCTCCAAGTCAGCCCCGCTTTATCCAAATAGCTGCGCCAAGGCCTTGTGTTGACAATACAATAACCCGCCGAAAGAGCTACGAGGAACGAGAATAACCACCGAAACACACGCATGGGTGGAAAATGCAATGGGAGAAATTTCGCGGCGAGCCGCGGCTTTGCTCGGATTATGATGTTACGGTTTGTGCGGTGAGAGAACGGGGGGAAATCTGAGGCCATTGTTATCAGCGAGCAGGGCGTACCAGTCGACAGGGCAGCCAGGCGCTTGCTGCCTGTCCATTCGCAGCCCCCCTAGCATTCCTCAGATCTTTCATGCCAGACCGTCTCCCCCCTTCCCAAGCCGAGGGGATCCGTTCAGGAGCGCCCGGACTAGGCTCGGGGCAGCCGTCCTCGAGATACCGGCGGATTTACATTCACTGCGCGCTTTTGACGGGAAAGGCGAGAGCTCCCGTTTTATTGATTGCATCGGGGGTGAATGTGAAAAATATATGATGCCTGCCCGTGCTTCCCTCGTCAGAGGCTAAGGTAAGCTGGTCTGAAATAGGCTATCAGTTTGTGAATGGCGGAGAGTGTGTCCCGGTGATTTATGACCATATGACTCCAATCGCGGTTCAAGAAGAGTTCACAATGCTTTAAGCTTCCTTCCTCACATCAACCCCCCTTTTTTCCTTTAGAATCTCTATCCGACTGGTTCCCTTTTGCTTAATACTTATTTACAAACCAATGGGGGAAATCATTTTTCGCTATCTGTTTTCGTGGGCTTTGATGTTCAGGCACGGTCGCGCGTTTATTTCCAGCTAGGATCGAGGCATGGACCACATGTTATTGGACAGCTGTACAGAGCTAATCTCCTTTTTTATTCGTTATGAACCTTTTTTCTGATTGTTTCGATAAGGTGTTTTTTCGTTTGACGTGACATTTAGATTTCCAGGGCCTATTGTTTTTAATTGAACGCTGGCATGGGGCGATTGAAGATGGCTGGACATGAGAGACAAAATTACTACTACTCGTTGGTTGCTTTAATATAATAAATGAAATTTATTCCTTTGATACAGCCTATGTTATTTTCAAGATACATACGATCCTAATGTGTGTGTCTTGCGTGCCTCATTTTAGTTCTATTAATGTTAAAATATAGATTGGACACCCAGGCTATGGTGTCTGTGGCTTGTTCCCTTGTTGTTGTTGACGTTCCTTTATGGGATCGCGTTTTATCTGGCCCCCATTCGCTCTTGACTGTATAATTGTGTTAAAGCGAATCTATAAGAAAGTTACTTATTGTGTTAGTGTTACAAGCAAGCCCAGGACATTACTTGTTCCATTTAATGGCATCGCGATATGATTTAATATATATTATTCCTGCATCCCTTTCTTCTTCCCCCTCTCTCTCTCCCCCTGCTACAATTCCTTAGAGAAAATAATTAGGATTCCGGCCGTCTACTGGAAAGATAAATGAGCGACATTTGTGACGTGGTGAGAGTTGATGTCCAAAAGCTGTAGCTCAGATTCCCCTTCCTTCTCCCATGACATCTAGTACTATACTCACATCTGATTCATTTATTTCCTGTTATACAAATCAGTTCAAATGAGACAATGACTCTCTTTTGCAATTTTGGTGGTTTTCGATGATATATTCGTCGGCTAACAAAAATAGGAATAATATAAAATGAATCCTTTCTTTATTAGCAGGGGCCTGTTTTCTTTCCTCGAAAAGCATGTAAGATTTTTTTTTTTAATATTTCTTTAGATTAAGATGATTGAAAATATTATATTAAAATATTTAAAATATTAACAGTATAAATATTGTCTTATTGTTTCTTATTTGTTTGCGTAGTTATTATATAATGTTCATCATCATTCCATGTATTTATGTTATTGTAGGTCAGTTCTAAAATGTAGTATTAGGCCAACCCATAAAATATGCGCATATTGTTATCCAATAACACAGTAAGAAATAAATTCACTTCTAGGAAATGTCTATTTCGGGGAGAATTTAATATAATAATAAGTGTAAACACATATGCAGAGCATGTGTTTTTATTTTAACTTATATCTAAGTGAACCTACTTTGTTGGTACACACACACACAAATCACCATTCCTCAAAGCTTCCACGGCCTTCTCAAGCCTATTTTTCTGACGTTTTATCTCGGTCTTTAAGCTTCCAAACGAAATGAATCCCAGGTGCTTCATGGAGCCTGGCAGGGGCCTCGCGCACTGCCCTTTTGGCCACCCCAACAGTTAACACAGATAGGTCTTGAGATGTTTTTTTTTATCTTTCGTCCCGTTTGGCCAAGCGACCTTAATGACTCGCACGGTTGGAGCTTCCGGGGACCCAGTGTCATTCTTCTTCCTCGGCGAACTCACAACGAAGGCTCAAGTGCCGGTTTTGCTGGTTTTCAATGTTGTCCAAATACAATATTGTGTAACCAGAGAAAACCTGGCAGGAAATGAATCTGAGAGCAACACAGGCACTGATTTCCCCCAACAACATGTCAAACGCCAATTCATATGTTTTACTGAGAGTAGATAGCACATCACATACAGTATATTCAACGATATTCTTTGTATTTATTTTTTCAAATGTTATATTGCTAGTTTTCATTAGGTTAACAATCAAACAAACAATTAGAGTAGGCCCAGTGTACTTTACAAAGAATATTACCGTTGTGGAAATAAAGATCGTGAGATCGCCACATAAACCTGCTTGTAAAAACTAAGACATGTCAAATTTCTCTAAATATCGGAAAAAATTATGATGATAGCAACACATTTTATTAACGAAAAACAAACAAAGGGCAACATGAGCACGCGTCTCCGATCATAACACTGATCAAAATCTGGACAATATGCACAAATAATGGTTTATACATAACAAATTGGGAGAGTTTAAATTGTCACAATAATTAGTGGACAACATCTGGAACTCTTGGTAACCATAGTATCATATCCGTGTTACCCGCTTTTACTGGAGAGAGAAGGGCTGGGCGAGTGTCTTGTGAGTGTGCAGATAGCGAGAGAGCAAGGAGGAGAGAGACAGGGGTAAAGGAGGACAGGGTGAGTGCTGCACATAGTGTGTTTTGTGTGCGTATGTGCGTTTGTGTGTGTGTGTATGTATGTGTGTGTGAGAGTGAGAGAGAGAGAGGCCCAGTGCACCATGCGCTGACATGGCATCTGCAAGCCGTGTTGTGGGAAAGCGCTATTCATGTCATGGCGCCTTTCAGCGGAAGAAGATGGATTTATCTCGCGCCTCTCTTATTATGTGCTTCTTATAACCTTTCAGGTCAGCTTTCAAGAGGCCGTTGGAAAGAGACAGTCACGTGACATCTGGTGCCAATGTTCTTCCAGAAGGTCGTCAGGACCCTGGTAGCCGTTAACGCCACATTTGGAAATGCAGAAAACGACCTACTACGACAACTCGACGCTTTTCGGAGGTTACTCGTACCAAGGGGCCAACGGCTTCGGCTATGATGCTCCTCAGCCCGCCTTTCAGTCTTCGGCTCACCTCGAGGGGGACTATCAGCGCTCTGCCTGCTCGCTGCAGTCCCTTGGCGGCAACAGCGCCCCTCCCCAGCAGCATGCCAAAACGAAAGAGCTGAATGGCAGCTGCATGCGACCCAGCTTACCACCTGAACATCAGCCGCCCCCCCAGGTGTCCCCTCCCCTCAACCCCGCCAACGTCACCAGCAGCAGTGCCACCGCTCAGCAGCCGGGAGGCAGTGGCGGGGCTGCCAAATCCGCGCCCAAGTCGTCCTCCCTGGCCACCAACCCAACCCTTAACAAGCAGATCTTCCCCTGGATGAAAGAGTCGAGGCAGAACACTAAGCAAAAGAACAGCTCTCCAAGCGCAAGTTCCGTTAACGGTGTGTGCCCCCCCCCCCCCCCCAATCAAAACCTGTTCATCCCCCTTTACACGTTCAAAGCTATTAAGGAATACACATAGACCTAGTTATAATACAGAATCCTGGGACTAGGTCTGACGCCCACATGTATTATTTATATATTCAAAGCCTGAGGTTTTTCCTACTTAGGTCATGTGGTTAGGAATAGCCTTCTAGTCATAACCATATTCGTTTGTTAACTAAGAGCACTATTCATTGGCCTAAAATAGAAACAGTCATTCTATTTATTAGTAGAAATAAGTGTATCAGAACAAGGCAGTGATGTGAATGGAATGGATTTATTATTACTTCATGCAGATAAAAGTAATGTCTCAATTAAACTCTAGATTGCAAATATCAGGAATATGAACAGTTATTGAAACATACACTGGCGTGTATTTACGTTGGATGTGTCTGGCACCATACAAAACCGTAAGTGAAAAGAGTCAACGTGCTGCTCATTTAACTAGAACAGTTTGGCCGTGGGCTTTCTCTGTGATGCAATTTATACCCGGTCAATGTAGGTGCTCGAATCTCTTAATAAATGCCAAGTTATGAAGTGTTGACAACTAATATCAAGGGGATAAGTTTCGTTGCCTGCCCTCTGCTATATTAGGAAACGATGCATTCAATTTGCGCGTGTAGTAATTATGTTTTATTTCATTCCTACCCCAGCGGAGAGCAGCGGTGGTGAAAAAAGCCCCCCGGGTTCCGCGGCATCCAAGAGAGCGCGCACCGCGTACACGAGCGCGCAGCTGGTGGAGCTAGAAAAGGAGTTTCACTTCAACCGTTACCTGTGCAGGCCTCGACGTGTGGAAATGGCCAATTTGCTCAACCTCAGCGAGCGCCAGATCAAGATCTGGTTCCAGAACCGGCGTATGAAGTACAAGAAGGATCAGAAATGTAAAGGGCTGGGCTCGTCATCGGGCGGGCCCTCTCCAACAGGAAGCCCGCCCCTACCCATGCAGTCCTCGGCTGGCTTCATGAACTCCATGCATTCAATGGCAGGCAACTACGACGCGCCCTCCCCGCCGTCTTTTAACAAGTCCCATCAAAACGCCTATGCCATGTCCTCAGCCTACCAGAACCCCATGAAAAGCTGCCCCTCACAACAGAAATACGCCAACACGGCGCCAGAATACGACCCACACGGTCTACAGGGTAACGGTGGCAACTATGGGACTCCCAACATGCAAGGCAGTCCCGTGTATGTCGGAGGAAACTACGTGGAGTCGATGCCCACCTCTGGGCCTTCCATGTACGGCCTCAATCATCTACCGCATCACCAAGCCGGGAACATGGACTACAACGGCGCCCCTCAAATGTCAGCAAGCCAACACCACGGACCGTGCGATCCCCACCCGACATACACGGAGCTGTCGGCGCACCATCCTTCTCAGGGTAGAATCCAGGAAGCGCCCAAGTTAACTCATCTGTAGCAGGTTTGGAAACGCGAAACTACGACTACGACTAACCCGTGGGACGCTGCAATGGGGTTGAAGGAAAAGATGATCCAGTGGTTTCTTGCCGTGTCCAAAAAAAAAACGTATTGTCTAAGTGTGTGTTTTCTTCATCATCGTGCGTGTGTGTAACATTCACTTGAATTGCGTGTAACGTTTTATTTTCTTAAATATCGAGCCCTTTCTCGAAACCGAGTAGGCTAATGAAATAGTAATAGCGGGGTTTAATGGAAAGTTAACAAGGTACGAGATTTGTTACTGTGAGACCTTTTTTGACTCGATGGAACACATGTCGTGTCAACGTGGAATTACGTCTTTCCTGCGTCAGCACAAACGGCTAAGCTTGACTGACGTCACTTGTCCTCAACTCGAACAACTATGAATTGTTCAATTGGCGCGAGCAAACCACTGGATTGTTTTCTAATACTTCCCTTATTCACATTACCTCTCTTTTGAAATGTCTCACTAACCCCCTGTCATTTAGATTTTTTTCTTCAAACGTCCGCCCTGCGAACACTGTGGCTTCGAGGGAAAGCCCATTCAGCATCACACAGGGTGGGTTCATGGTTTTAGGGTTGCTAAGCTAGCTAACATCCCTAAACACAAACAAACAGACACGAGGATATCAAATAGATATGTGTTATGTTGTATCGTCCGCACAGGGTAAAAGGAGTTGAAAACTTTTTTGAAAACGATGATGTGCTCATTGACCCCCCCCCCATCCCCACCACACTCTCGACACTCCCTCGCTCCCAACTTTCTCTTTGTCTCTCTCTCTCTCTCACTCTATTGGGTTTACTTACATTAGCCAACACTAATGCGAAAGGCCCACATTTTCTCATGTCTTGACTTCACGTGGAAACAGGGTATATTTGAACAAAATGCATGTCCGGAAACCAAGCTGAAGTGTAGATTTACACTAAATGCTTTCCGGCCTGGACATCATTGTTGCACTTAGAGTTTACATTTTGATGGTTAAGGAAAAAATAAATCTTATTTTGAAACGGAAGACCTCCAATCAGCGTCTTTCGTAATGTGTGTTCAAGTGAACATTCATAAATATATATTTATTTGTAATAGCCAGTTTAAATACTTTCTTTTTGTATTATTTATCCCCAATGTATTTATATCAAGAAAAAAATGTAATTTTTTTAGTATTTACCTGTTATAAAGACGTTGTGTTTTTGTCATTGTAACGAATTAATTTTAGTTATTGTATTTTAGAAATAAGTAGTTTTATGTTACCCTTGTACATAAATAATGTCTTGACTTGTACAGGGGGCGCGAGTACGGAATCAGACCGTTCCTGCATAGTCGAGAATTAGACGAAGTATAGCTAAACACTTTTGGAGACCTTCCTTTGTCCTTTGTAGCTCCTTTTATTTCCTTGTTAAGAGTTGTCTGTTGAACAATTCTTTAATAAAATGTTATGTTATTCAATTCCATCTGGTCCTTTCAAGTTTTCTCCTGAGCTAAAAGGAGGATCACAACCGTAGTAGATATTAACAGAGGTATTAGCCTATTGCTATGGTAGCCACATGTGCACAATCTATATTGCTTTCTCCCCGGCTCAATTTCTTTTTTTTCACACGCACGAACCCACACACCCAGACGCACGCGCACCCCCACACTCAGATACACGCACAAACACACGCACGCACACACACAAAGCTTGGGAGCATGTGCTCTATCATTCCTCGTGCTAGTGCCAGACCACTGAAAGAGCCCTCGGGTGTGCGCCTGGGTTGATCACGTGGTCTAAAGCAAAAAGCTTCGCCAGAAAGCAAAATAGTTCACAACATTAGCCTACAACTTCCAAACACATTGCCTAAAGCTTGAATAATATTCTGAAGGGAGTATTGTATATAGTCAATCAAAGGACAAATGTTTAATACAATCTTAAATGATTAGCAAATAAATAACGCAGCAGATTACTAAGATTGAAACATTGGAATGTCATTGCACTTTCAGATCCTGGCAAATATTAAATGGCAATCCAGCTAGAGTAATATTACTGCTGCTGAAAACGAATATGAAGACGAATATAGAACTGCTAACATATCACGAGTAGAAGTTACAATACTATGACAATACTAATACAAATAACAATAATACACTAATAATAAATACACAGTCTATTGTGTGCTCTTCCTTCAAAACATATTGGCCTTGTCATGTGAATATAAGATTAACTGACAGACATGTAAATTAACTCAAATTACAAACAAAAAGAACAACATAGTTAAATCTGTTAAACCGTAATCTGGTTAAAAGTATGTTAAACAACAAAATAATCAATAGTCTGGTAATGTGTCCACCTGATAGAGCTAACTGAATATTGATCAGTGAAAAATACCTTCAAACAAACAAACAAACAAAATAAATAAAACATGTTTTAAGTTGATTTTTCCGGAAGCGTGTTTCCACATATCTTAAAAAGATGAGTTCTCACCCCCACAAAAAGCCATAGTGTATTTAGTTTAAATTCCAAAGTGATAATTGTGAATGCAATTCTTGATGATGACAAACACTCGCCGGTTGTCCAAGCTTTTTGCCCAGTCAGCTCCAATCTAAGCATAGAGTAAGTGCCTTAGCATGCCCGCGCGCCTGACCTCCTCTCCGTATTTCAGAGACCTCGTGCATGGGTGAAACCACGGCCTGCACCCTGCTTTGTATTTAGCTTTAAATAGGCCAAACACCCACGCACATTTTTTTGTATCTTCCTTTTCAAAACCTTAGAGGCAAGTGAAATAGCGTGGAATGGTGCATTGAATTCAAGAACATTTTCTGCTATTTTGAGATTATTCTGAAACCTATCGCAGAAGGGTATTACGCGCCATGGACATAATTTATTATGCCTGTGTGTGACTATTCGCTTTTGCGTAACGGTGTCTTTAAAATCATTACAGGCCTCGATTCTGGTGGATAGAAAAAAGCATTTCTTTGTTGCAATCTTGAAGGAACGGGAAGAATTCTTGAGGGTGGTTGCTGTCAAGCGCTTTGCCGGGAAAAAGATTGATCACCGCAGTTCTTTTTTTTCACTACTTCGTCTCCAAAAATATCCTGTCGGCTCCATGGCTACTATCCGTTTTAAACTTCTACAAAATCCTCACAATCAATACCTCAATATCTGAATAAAATAGCCCATATGTTTCGTTTTTCTCTAAGCAAAATTATTGTAGGCTAAACATAGCCCCAAGTTGAGTTTTTAAGAAGCATGAATTCTCAGTCGTACAGGCGACCTCGCTATGAACTTTAGTCGGCTCAGTAAACAAGCCGTCCATTTTTACACTGAGAAAACTCATAGCAGTCAGTGGAAGACCTTGCAGTGCTGAATATTTTTAGGCCATTTTATAACGCACACACACTAAATCATTAAGTAACATACATCTCTGGAAAGTGATAGATAGGTTAGAATGTATAAATAGATAATATAATGACACTTACACACACTGTCATGGCTCTTCTTAAGCCTTCCTTTATGAAAACAAAAATATAGCTACCATTACACCTTGCAGTCTAGAACCCTGCGCGATGTTAGCTAGGACTGTAGGAAACCGTTATTCGGTATTTTGCCAAGCGAATCTCATCCTCTTTCGAAACATCTCCCATCTAGATTTGGTGGAAAGTTCTTTTTAGCTAAAGAGTCGGCTCCTCGTGTCAAACTTTAAAGATTAATGGGCTTCCCATTCAAACACGCAGTTTGCCATATTGTAAATGTACTCTCAACAATCACCTAATGTTACTGGATTACATCACCAGTGTTCATCTAGAATCTCTGCATGTGAAGCTCCATTGTTTGTTCTGAAGGCTCACACATAACAGCCCACGCTAAAAAGGTGAGGTGAGACACATGGCAAACGAACACTTTTTCATTTCGAATATAATACCCCCTGCTATCACAGACCAATTCAAAGCATCCTATATTTTTTAGCATTTGCTGAAAATAATGCTTTCTTTAGCCACCAGGCCCCGGCTGTCCATTGGTTGAATCTAGTCATGTGACCAGGAATTGGCTGCAATTTCGCCCATAGTCTTCAGTTTAGTAGACCAAGGTCCCCATACGCTAGTATTATCATCAATATACACAATTATTAAAGCCCGCAAATTCGAGATAGCGGGGAGCTAATAATCACGCGTTTTGTTTTTTATTTTCGTTTTGATCTCGCCGTCCGCCTGTGGACCAGGATAAGCTATGAATTTTGAATTTGAGAGGGAGATTGGGTTCATAAACAGCCAGCCTTCCCTTGCAGAGTGCCTGACGTCTTTTCCCGCTGTCCTGGAGTCATTTCAAACTTCATCAATCAAGGACTCGACAGTAATTCCTCCTCCTTTCGAGCACACCATCCCCAGCCTGAGTCCCTGCACGAGCAGCCAGGCGCGACCGAGGAGCCAAAAGCGAACCTCCAATGGCCTCCAGGTTCGGACGCTGCAGCCGCAGCAGGGCCCGACCCCACCGGCGAGCGCGGCCGGCCCGCTGGCACACGAGTTCCCCTGGATGAAAGAAAAGAAATCCTCGAAAAAAGGACACAAACCTGGGAATGCCACGATTGCCTCCTCTTCTCCATCCCCTGCATCCTCCGGGTATGCTACTGCAGGACTAGAATCCCCGACAGGTTGGTCCATGACGCAAAATACAATATTTAATTGTCACATATTATTATTTTTACAACTGTTCCAGTTTTTCTATTTGCATACAGTTCCATTGCATGTTTTGTCGTTTCTGCAACCCATTAGGATAGAAAATCTTTGGTAGTCTCATTTTACTCAGTCATTGTTGGCCAATGGATTTTTATCACGACAAAATACAAGAACGAGATGCATTTATCTTTAAAATAATTGAATGATTATTGAGAACTGAGTGTAATTCTCCTGTGTGTCTGTGTGCCTCCTTGTTTTAAGGGGTCACCGGTACCAGTATTATGGTGCAGTGTTGTTTAGCACCAGCCAGTTACTCTCAAAATCCCTGTTATTACTGATCTATTACACATCATTTAACCGTAACATAAAACATATCCATGTTTTGCATCAGAAGAGGTGAGGTCACCCATATACACACTATATATATCTCAATGTGATACATATACAAACACACACACACACACACTCACATATTTATATATATATATACACAAACACACGTACATACATATACATATATATATATATATATGTGTGTGTGTGTGTGTGTGTGTGTGTGTTTGTATGTGTATATGTACACATGAATATATATATATAAATATATATGCAGTTTAAATCGTAGAGGGTTTTATTTCTTGCTTATAGGTGCGAAATATTCTGTACATGCTTCGGGTATGTGTGGTTGTCCTGGCTGATAGAGTTGCCTTCCTCGAGATACAGATTGCAAATATTGTCCTAGAATGACAATTTAATCGCAGTCAGTGTCAGCGCTGTCTTAATGATATATATTCATAACCATGTCTCGAGGCTTTGGGTAGCCATGTTGGATGTCATTATATAATGTGGAGGCAGTGAGACAAAACAAAATATGGGGCTAAGGGGAATAAAGCGTGTTCCCTGCAATCCTCGTACACTGACACCGGAGAAGCACACCACTGCAGTCCCTTGAAAACACTACACACGTGGAAGGTATATTGGGTTTTTGATACGCCTCGTTCATTTTTATGTTTTTCAGTGGCCGCGTGCCAAATGTCAGGCTCAACCGTATTAGCTTGCTATTTTGGACTTATTTATGTTCAATGTCTGGGCTCTTGCAGAGGCACAGGGTGGACTGGACAGCGGGAGCGGATCCCGGAGGCTGAGGACGGCCTACACCAACACACAGCTACTGGAGCTGGAGAAGGAGTTCCACTTCAACAAATATCTATGCCGGCCCCGGCGTGTGGAGATAGCCGCGCTTTTGGATCTAACCGAGAGACAGGTCAAAGTTTGGTTTCAGAACCGGCGTATGAAGCACAAGCGGCAAACCACGCACCACAGGGAAGGCCAAGAGGGTGACCCCGGCGGGTTCGAGCCCCTGGAAGGGGCCGATGCCTCCTCGCCTTACTCGAGTCAGCCACTGGAAGCCTCGGGCTCCGCTGCGTCCGAGGGGGACACTTGCAACTCCGCAGCCTCCTACACGAACAGCAATGACAATAACCAGCCCACGTCGGAGGAGGGCCAGCTGAGCTGCCAGGAGACTGCATCCGTCTCTGACACAACTACGCGGTCCCCCCCATACCCAACGCCCACTGCAGATAACCCCGCAACAATGAACGACAGTCGCGCATCTGGCCTGGATCAGTCGTTTCCCGAGCAGCAGGACGCCTCCTCTCTGCCCGATTTGAATTTCTTTTCTACTGATTCCTGCCTCCAGATTTCGGACGCTTTATCGCCCAGCTTGCAGAGCTCGCTCGACAGCCCGGTAGATTTCTCCGAGGAGGACTTTGACTTGTTTACGAGCACACTTTGTACAATAGATTTACAACATTTACACTTCTAATGGCAACAAGAACGACACAGACCAATCGAATGAAGGATCATTTCCCACCGTATTAGAATGGTACGAATACGTCTCGGTAACATTCCCGAAACTCATAATTTTATGAAAAAGATTTCTGGGTTTATTTTAAAGGTAACATGTTTCCGAAGCTGGTATGGTAAAGGCTCAATTATGTCCTTTCGGGGCATTAGAATTTTGGTTTACTTTATCGAAATCATATACGGATTTCCCCTTGTTCAAATTTCAGGTAGTCATTGCCTTCTCGTTTCCTGACAGCATTAACTGTCAGTTTCAGTATTAGGCTACTGTTTCAAAACTGTTCAGTGCAGCTCAATCGATGAATTCTCAGGAAATGTATCAGAAATTAAGGATAGCTGAGCTGCTTTTAGAGATTCACTCGGAACGGGCGTTGTTCCCGTTGAAGAGTTTTAGAACTAGTTTATTTATTGAGATTCTTTAATAGTAAAATTCAAATTATTTATTGTACATTATTTTCATAGTTCAAATAAAAACAAACGTTTATAATGTGGCCTAAGTGTTTTTTATGATGTAACTACTGCTAAACGAAGGGTAATTATTTATTATACATTACTACTCAAACAAAAATGTCTGATAAAATATATAAATATAACAAATAGCGATTGCTTGAGATTAATTGGTTTACCAAATACCTGCTTGTCTTGGCAAATTTATTATTTGTACACTTTACATTTTAAAATGAGTTGTTATTACTACTATTATTATATATCAATGATTTTGTATTTATATTATTGCTAATTTTTAAGGTTTTGTTAATATTATTACCACACAAGAATTTTTGGATTGCATAATCTATTTTAAAACAACACATTATATCTATAGGCTTTTAGTTTCAGATTTCTGGATGCCTAAGATAAAAATGTTCATCATTTGCTAATTTAAAAATGTTCAACATGTGCTATTTTAAACAAAATACATTGAAATAGTTTTCTTTCTTTTCAGTGGTATCTTCTTATAAGATAGACTATTATTGGAAGAAATGCAGTAAAATAGTGACACATTTATTTTGTGTCAAAATGTTAACAAAACAAATAAAAATATATATAAAATGGTTTGAAATAAGTAGATAAATACGTTAGCGAAGATAAATAGTAATAATTAGTCGATACAGCACGCAATGTGTTGGCCAAAATACTGTTTTCTTTCTTTTAGCCTGCATTGCAGACATGCCGACCTAACGTTAGCTTAGCTTAGCTTAGCTATCTTTGTAGCGTGAGGAATGACTGAGCTAACCGCTTTCGCGGCTGCTGACATGCTGATGCAAAATGGCGCTGAGAACACAATGGGCAATATGAACAATAACACGGCAGCCATTATAGGACGTTTTATGTGCTTTCGATGGGGCTTCGCTGCCCAGTTATAAAAAAAGAGGAAAAAACGTCCAATGCTATCTGGGAAATATGTAGGTCTATTGCAAAATGTTAAAATCAGTAACACGTTATGTAATTGAACCGCGCATTGCATTAATGAAACCAACGATATGCATAAGTATTCACTGACTGTTTACAAAGGGTTAATGCCTTTATTTGGTTTGTTTCTCAATCATTTTGTGAACATGTTAAAAAACAAGAAAATAAGAATATTTGTAGTAGCAGGAAGCCTAGCATTGTGTACAGTGTTGTTTTGCATGTTTTACAGTAGGCTTAACTGTTCTTAAAGCACTTAAATTCACAGTGAAAACCGTGCATTGCTCGCGATACGGTTCAGCAAATTGACGGTATTCTCAGACGCTTGTTGGAAACGCATCTCCTGGACCTGTGTTCCAATATGCACTCTCCTCCTTGTCACTGTCAGCGGTGCCTGTCTGCCAGCGTCTCCATTATCACGTGGTCTACACTTATAGTGTTTTCTCACCCAGCAGGATTACTATGCCATTCCTGCACAACTCACCAGCTCTTCCAATATTCTCCTTTATTAAGGACATGGATATTTGGTTCGCGTAAACGAGGGTACTATTACCATTATGTCATCCTGCAATTACTTAGCACACCGTGTCCCTGCCAAAGTATGGGCTATTTACGGGCTTTACCCCAGTAGCACCAGCCAGACCCGCAATGGTCTCCCATGGTGAATTGAATCGAGGAGAGGAAACCGGGAATTAGAACCGGGTCATGGACCTTTGGATTGGCCGTACTCTGGGGGCCTTAAGGGAAGAAGAGCGGAGAGGTACAGACAGGTTTCAGGCAAGGAGTGTGAGGCTCTGGAAGGATTTGGCCCTTGCCTATCAGTAGTGATCCTGCCCTTTAACATAAGACAAAGACACCCGATCGATCCCAGCCTCAGTTCCCTATCTCTCCTGGCCGATGGCAGAGCACGCTCACAGCCTGTTATTCTGGAAGTGACAGATTTATATCCACTAAACATTCACATTTTCATTAATTTCACCCTTGGAATGAATGGGGTCAGTTCGACTAAATGGTATGTCTTGGCGGGTGTACGTGTCTGTGTGTGTATGTCAGTGTGTGTGTGTGTGGTTGAGATTGAGGCGAGTGGGATGAGAAGTGTATGGTTCTGGATGGTGTGTGTTCACATTTGTAAGAATGTCTTAATTCGCACAACGATGATCAACTAACCTTGTGAAGACCATTGAAACATGGCTGGCAGGTTGTAGCATAATAAAATATCAGCAAATGTAAGTTAAAACTGTAAAAGGGTAATTTTCAAAAAATCTTGACATTTTGGAGTTTTCAAATGCTCCACCCTTTCTAAAATTGTAACACAAAATTGCACAGTTGAGACTGTTGTAACAGGGTTAACACTAGGGTAACCGATTTGAGACTGGGGTAAAACAGTTGAGACAATTGCAACAGATTTGGCTCTAGGGTAACAGGATGGAAGATGGCAACAGCGTTGAGAGACAAACGTGTCTTCTACTCATCTGTATTAAAAAGCAAGCATTGCAGGCATAAACAACATTGGACAGGTCATCACAACAGGTCAGACCAGGTCATCATATTGAGTGGGAATGATAACAGCATCGCTCAGATGTTATAAGCTGTTCCGGCCATATGTGAAGTGCGCTCCGAGAACTGCTAATTCGTAGACTCCTCAACATATAGTTGATGTGTAGAGACTGGAACCGGCCCGCCCAAACACCACAAGACAGTGTCTCAAACACGGTGTTAACCCCAAAGTGCTGTCATTAGATTTTGAGTAAAATCAATGCACTTAAAATCTCGGAGTACAGTGTAAACATACATCTTTTGTAATGAATTAAACTGAGTCACTGTGACTCAGTAGGGGGTCCAGATCTGAGTTGTAACAGTTTGAACGTTTTGAGCCTCTTTTCCATGGATCCTATATAATTCCCTGAGGTCTTTTCCAGTCAGGAGTTGTCACCAATGACTGAATATTAATATTTGAATAAGCAATGGTTCCTAAATGTGGCCTTCAACAAGTAAATTCATAAGCAAATGTTATAATGATAATCAAGCTTGTTTTAATAATCCATATCATAGGGCCTTAAGTGAGTGTCCAAAAACACAGAATACACCAGGGCTGCTAGTAGTACAAATCCTGTAACTTTTCCTGGATAAAGGATTGTTAGTTTATTTCCATAATTACTCCAAACCATGACTTCCAAAAAACCTGGGAAGTATACACTAATCCAGCCTGAATGTTCAACAAGGTTGATTTGATTCACCTGCGACCTGGGTTCATAATGATTGTTGGGGTTATCGTTAGGGTTAAGGCTAGGTTTATGGACCTCTGTGAAGATACTCCCCAAAGCCATTTAACATTGAAGAACCATTCTAGTAAAAACAAATCTTTGTGTATCATAAAATAAGCAAATCAATTAATGTACACGTAAATGCAAAACATAGAAATGAACAGATAATCTACCTGTGGAACATTTAAAAAAGTGTATTTCTATAATCAAACAAAACCACATGGCCATATTGCCCATCTGTTTCTGTTTAATAAAAATATTTGAACACCAAGCAAAACCAAAGAAACAGAGTAGATGCTACTGCCCCGTATAGTTTTGAAACAGCGCCACAGAAACACTGAAGTTATTATGAATTTTGATTTACCATGGGATTTAAGTTTACAATACAATAGTGTTTACATGCTGTGTATACTGGTTATTGTCAGGGTGATGCTTTAGACTGGGTTGCCTCTGAGTGTTCTTTGGACTTCATCCAATAAGTCTGAAGTCTGGGCATTTATATTTTAATGCTGTTAAATTATTCTATTATTAATTATTTCGACATATATAAGCCTGTACAGGGCAGCTCACTTTAGACTGAAATGTAAATATCTAAGTAGACATTTTGATTGATAAGAATGAAATGCACTCCGGTGATCTCATTTTAATAGGCCTATGGATAGCGTGTACGTTTCATTTAATTTAACATGGGCACCATTTAAAGTCAAAACAGACATGTGGTCATAAGCATGAAAACAATTCAACAATCGCAGTGGCACAATCCACCCTGTTAAAATATGATGTATTTTAATGGGATTCGATTGAAATTAAACACGCCTAACCATACAATGGAGATATTCGGGATCCATTGAAAATGACCATAAGAAATAGACAACAACCAGCCGGAAAAGGCTTTCCTCTGACCTTTGGACAATAGGTGTCTCCCTTGCTATAGATCTGTGCATGTGTTGATCTGTCTCTGTGCATCTATTCCTTTTCTATATACGCTTTACTTATTTGCTTCAGACAGCCTACAATCCCTTAACTTTTCCCAGTAATGCCCGCTCCCTCCACATTTCCCTTTCTTTTCACCGATTGCAGTGAACCTTCATCCCTGCCTCGTATTTCCGATGATACACCGGATTCGTATTTCACATGAAAGAGTGACGGCTTTTTGATCGTTCCCAATGAGAATTATTAAACAAATTCAAACTAAGTATGTTTTATGAATATTCATGTTTTGTTTCAAGCCGTGTGGGCATTACATTGTTACTGCAGCTTATGTTAGCCATCTTTTTTCAGTATGCATAGGTCACTAACAAGGAAAGTTACGGAAAGACACAATCATTAAATCATTCCAGGGCCAATTTTGTGGACACAGTTTTAGCCTGGAGTAAAATAATCCCGCTCTATGGATTTCTTTAATATGTATTGAGGCTGACATTTCAATGTTGCACGACGTCAGAGTTTATCAAATTGGTTTGTCCCCAAAAAATACATTTCATAATAGCAAGACTGCGGCAACTGCGATAATACGAGAGTTGTTTTTCCCTTGGCACCAACAGTTCCCCGCTGACACTTCTGATTCTGGAAGAAAGCGTGTGACCATGGGTTTATTCACTCCTCCTCAACCACCTCTGTAGCTAGTGTCCAGCGTGGTTGTGCCTAGTTTCTGACATACATGCCCAGACCTAGAAAGCAATGGAGTCCGGGGACTGTCAGGAAATGTTCCATATAAAATACTTCACTTGGAGTCTATAGTCTGATTCTATATCTGTCAGATTGTAAAGGTTGCTTAAAGAACATAGACCTGTGGTCGGATTAACGTTTGTCTTGGCCCAGATTTATGCGGTTGGATCATGTGAACAGAACCTTGTATTAACGTTTGTCTTTGCCGAGATGGAAATGGTTGTTTTACGTGAATAGAACCTTGGATTAACATTTGTCTTGGCCGAGATTGAAATGGTTGCTTTACGTAAATAAAACCTTGGATTACGTTTGTCTGGGCCCAGATGGAAATTATTGTAAAATGGAAACAGAACCATGGATTTACATTTTTCTTGGGTCCAGATTGAAACGTCAACCGAATCTTGGATTCATGTTTGTCTTGGCCCATAGACTTCTTTGTGGCTGGTAAGGAACCCTTTACATAGAGTCAAAATTCTGGATATATAATAACCATGGACCATCAACTAGTCCACCAGGGCCTGGTATCAAACCTATTCTGCAGACACTGCAGTTGTCTAAAATGGTCTACAAGCGTATTTCATAGTTGCTGTTACCGGACACCTTTTAACCGTTCATCAATACTCAGATACTCAGTCACCATTACTACAACTTAAATGTGTCCACTTCCTCATCTGATAAACACGTACATATTTGCAAGTATTCACCACTTAACACTGTTTTGCAAACGTTTCTTTATTCATATTGTTACCTTTATTAATATTGAGTCCTTATTATTAAATTTACTTATTTACTTTATTTACGGTCACTAATATTGTCATGAGGGATCTCACAAGTAAGCATTAACCTGAAACATCAAATTGCGTGTCCTGTTCATATGATTATGAAACACTTTAACTACTGACATGTGCCTTTTGCTCAGTAAATCAGGCATTAAATCAGGAGAAAACAAGACCTGCAGAGTCACATTAAGGTTGGAAATGGCAAAAGGAAAGCCCCATATAAACCGCCCAAACTTGTATCCTCAGTGGGGCATCTTAGCCTGAGAGTGACTAGGCTCAAGTTCAGCCCCCTCAAGCTAGCACTCCCAGCCCCCCCCCCCCACCCACAAAAAAATAGCTATGAGAATGGACATGTTCCTTGACCTTCTCATGCAAAACCCCAGTCACCTCTACCTGGGACCAGACAACAACACGGAAGCAAGCATAAGGAAGACGCCGGCCACTGTTTAGATAACAGAAGTGGTGCCCTGGAGCCCGGAGCAGCTTGGTAAACAGTGCCGATGGGAAGCCACAGCAGAGCGATATGGGTTATGGGCTTGGTAATGTGGGGCGTGGCTCCCATGCACACCCTTATCTATCGGTATTTGCTTTCGTTGGACTCCTGCCAATACTAAAAGAGTCTATCAGCTGTGCTCTCTCACAGGCGACGGGAATCAAAACGTTTGTTTATTTCCTTTTCAGACAGCGGCCATGTTGCTGAAGTTCTTGCGGCGGGTATTTGCCTTGGGAGGTGCCGGCTAGTCAGGTGGGACTAGCAGGGGTTTGTGACGCGAAGAGGAATTTCGCTTTCCCCGGATATTCGGATCGCTGTTTACACACGTCGTGTTTAAACATACATTTAGGTTGCCTCTGGGTTTGTGCCTTGGCTGTATCGTATCGTATCGCCAATCGTATCGTTGTGGGCAAAATGACTGTCGGCTATACATTGTTTGATTGGTTAACAGGGCTCACATGGCAGTAATCCAGGAATACTGAGAAGCTACATGCGCAACCTGTCTTCACATTGGAAACCTGACTATGATCACCTGCGTGTAGCTACAGGACTGTCCAAGCCGAACAGTGTAACACATCAAACTCTGACAAGACACATCGCTTTGTCCCACATGGCCTGACGTAATCGCACAAAAGATCAAGCCCCATGTAAAAACCTCACACAGGGTCTGAAGAAACCTCAATTGGAAAATGGAGGGCCACACCACGTCTCCTTTCACACTGTGTGACTCAGACAAAGGTTTGGCTGATGGGAAATGAGAGACGCCCACGTGGCTCCAGTAGGATCAGAGAGGCGGCCGCATCAAAGTGCTGTTGGGTTTTAAAATAAAAGGATGGAAAAAAACGTCCCGTGAGGTGGTCGTCGTGACAGTTCGTAGACAACCGCCTGAAGAGACTAGTCACGTCCAACAGTGGAATTACAACAGAAGTCTCTCTAACGCACTAGGACAGATGCACCTTTCCATGTAGCCGTCTTACTGTCATAGCCTGGTGGCGCTTGGATCAGTTATCATCAGGTTAAGACTGAGCAAGGCACGTGACCACCATTGCTCCTTTGAGACAGGCCGGATGTGAGCAAAAATTTTAAAATAGTAACACGTTATACAATCTACTACACGTGACGCAACGCAGGCCGGCAATTACACACCTATTCCCAGATGCATTAATATTCCACGTGGCGTTGGGTAATCCCAGAAGTACCAAGCGGCCTGTGGCTTACCAAGCGGGCAGATCCTGACTCCGTCTCAACCGTCGGTATTTACTTGTGTTTTTCCAGGTGGCAATGTGCGGCGATAACAGAGGTTGACAGCCAGATAACTTTAGGGGCTTATCAGTGATGGTTGCACACAGATAGAACAGATCCGCTGTGGCATCGAGTGGCCGTCCAAAATGGTTGCCAGAGAACGTCACAGGACTGCCGACGATCCTTGTGGAAAAGGGGTCCGGAGCCAAGAAATAGACACTTCTCCCAAGTGGTTGAGAGCTGATTAGTAGTGCTGCATTGTTCTGCGTCATTCTTCATATCTCATATTACTGCCCCACTAGAGCTACACCAGGCCCACACCTAAACACACACACAAACAGCTTTTTTCATCCTTATGGGAAACCAAGACCCAGAAATCCATGTTTTCTGTCCCTAAACCTTAAACTCTAACCAGAAATGACTGAATGTAAAAATAACCCCAGTTCCAAAATATTGGCCCAATTGTTATTTTAACGTTAAACCTAACTGTTAAACCAGAAACACATACACACGCACACTGAGAGTTGACAAACATTGGTGTGGATACAAGCCTTTGTCCTAAGTTACTCACACATACTCACTCAGAATAGGCAATTGTTTTTGTAACCAACTGTATTCTGATAAGTTTTGTCTTGTAGGTACATGAAACTTGGAACACCTAAAAAATAAACAATGGTTGCAACTTAAGAGCATTAATATTTACTGATCATATTGACTCTTACATGATCGGTTTTCATTTTGCCCTTAGGGCCACACTGGTAAAAGGTCTCTGTTGGTCTCCTTATTCAAATAAAGATTAAATACAGAGTAGCATTCATATTTAGACACACACAAACACATGCACACACACACACACAGACACAGAAGACTGAATATCAATGAATGATTACGCAAGTTTAGCCTTATCCTTAACTTTAACATCTGACTCATACCAGGACAAGCCCGGTGTGGTCACTGAGACTGTGGTCACTGAGAGGGATTGGGTTGGTCACATCCAGTGGTCTAGAACACCGGCAGAGAATGTTGCTTTAGGCGGGTCTAGATAGTCTCCTCCATCAGCGCCTCATTCAGAACCCATATGCCATGACTTCATCTAAACTAAGGCTTCTACACCGGTCCTCCAAATGTCAGGGTTACCCCTCCAAATCAAAGGTTTAAGCATCAAAATCTAAGGGTTAGGCTTAGTCCTCTAAATATAAGAGTTAGGGTTAGCCCTCCAAATCTAGCGGAAAAGGGTTAGCCCTCCAAATCTAGCGGAAAAGGGTTAGTCCTCCAAATTTAAGGGTTAGTCCTCCAAATCTATGAGTTAGAGTTTGTCCTCTAAATCTAAGAGTTAAGGTTAGCCCTCCAAATCTACGGTTTAATCCTACAAATCTAAGGGTTAGGGTTAGTCCTCCAAATCTAAGGGTTACTCCTCCAAATCTAAGGGTTAGGGTTAGCCCTCCAAATCTAGCGGAAAAGGTTTAGTCCTCCAAATCTAAGGTTTAATCCTACCAATCTAAGGGTTAGGGTTAGTCCTCTAAATCTAAGAGTTAGGGTTAGCCCTCCAAATCTAGCGGAAAAGGGTTAGTCCTCCAAATCTAAGGGTTAGTCCTCCAAATCTAAGGTTTAATCCTACAAATCAAAGGATCTGGGTTAGTCCTCCAAATCTAAGGGGCCCAGTCATGTTCATTTTTGCCCTGACCTCATTGCTTCCTGGCCGTTTTCTCGCCGATACATGACACAAACACATACACAAGGAAGCCAAAATCTATGGACACAAGAGAAAATCACAAAAGAACAGCAGGCTTATTTTGTGTTCCCCTTTTCTTCTGGCCTTGTTAGCTTCCTGTTTCAGCCGGGAGAGCGTCTCCGCGTTTTTACACAGCGGCAGTGTTAATGTAATATAGAGTCTACTCAGGCCGCTGAAAGGGAACTCCCCCTGCCCCGCTGCCTATCACATTCCACTCATTTTCCAGAAAGACCAGGGCCTGGTTCCAGGAATGCCGTAATGGGCCCGGAGTGTCATGTGACTGCCTGAAAGCCCGGAGCACGCTCAGCGGTTATTAGTGTGCCATCTACTGTATGACGGGAGGATCTAATGACAGAGAGCTTGAGAATAGGCCAGCGACAATCCAGGCACTTTGACAGTAATGTCTGCAGGGTATGAGTGCGTGGTTTAATCCATATCAATACATCAAGGTGTCAGGATGCGCATTGTCAGAAGGTGGAATGACACTCGTCGAGGCTGACAGGCTCTTTAGAGAGTGTGCCTCACACAAAGTGGTTTCAGTCACAGGACGGGACTCTGGCCAAGCCAGTGGTTTTTATCTAAATGTCTTGCCGCGTTCACATGCTATTAGAATGATCACAGGCTCCAAGTACACAGTGGGAAATGTCACATGAATGACCCTCCTGGGTTATTTGGTTGACTCAGAGAATATGTTCTTATGAGAGTGGCCTAGTTTCACCGCTTCTTTACAACCATTTTTATCCAACTAATTGTTTTGACAGTAAAAGCCTTATCTATATAGATCATGCAGCAAGACTATGATTAGAGTCACTACAGACAGTTGGTTGGAGTCAGAACAGAAATGTGGTTAAAGTCACTACAGACAGATGGTTAGAGTCACTACAGAATGAAGTTCAGTTCACTATAGAATGTGGTTAGGGTCACTACAGAAGGTGATTAGAGTCACTATAGATAGTTGGTTAGAGCCACAATAGATATTGGGTTAGAGTTGCTATCAACAGGTGGTTAGAGTCCAGGTTAGAGACATGATTTTAGAGTCACAACAGACTTGTGGTTAGAGTCACTACATACAGGTGGTTAGAGGCCAGATTAGAGACAGGTGGTTAGAGTCATTATAAACAGGTGGTTAGAGTCACTACAGGGAGGTGGTTAGAGTCACTACAGAAGTTGGTTTGAGTCACTACTGACAGGTGGTGTGACCAATGCATTTAAAATTGAAGGTCTGTGTATTTGTCTATTAAATCATGTGTAAAGTTTCTGTGGCGTTCAGGATTCCCAAAAAGCTCAGACCCAGGAAACGCCAAAGAGTCTTAGTCTTGTGGATGTAGCGACAAACTGTGTTCACAGACAGGAGTTTTCAGAAATGTTTCTGAGCCCATGCAGTGGTTTCCACTTTTGAATGCAGTGCCGTCAGAGAGCCCAAAAATCACAGCCATCCAATACTGATTTTCGGCCTTGTTCCTTGTCTACAGAGATTTATCTGGATCCTCTAAAGCTTTTGAGATCTCCAAACTCTTTGCAATTTTACGTTAAGAAATGTTATTCAGAAATTGCTGTATTATTTTCTTGCATAGTCTTTCACGCCCTCTTTACTTCTGAAAAGACTCAACCAATCTGGGAAGCTCTTTTTATACCACATCATAAAAAAGTGACCTGTTGCCAATTAACCAAATCATTTAAAGTGGGCATATATGGACCAATAACAGGTTGTCATTGCACTATTTTTGATTAAATATAGGGTTTGCACATCTGCATTTCCTTTTCAACACAGCGTCCCAACTTTTCTGGAAACAGCTTTGCAATATGAAATCCTAAATGTGACAATATTGTTTTTCTAGTGTTTAAGTACCCATTTAGATGTTGACTGAATTATCGCTTTTGGGATCCAAATTCCATTCACGTCGGTAAGGGCGGTCAGCACATAATGGCAATGACAAGAGTTGACCAATCATATTAGAGTTTCCTTGCTCTGAGCCTTGGCACATGCTTTGACAGGTACCAATGAGAAAAAAATAGATGGCCAACGCCTACTTTATCACAGTTCATGAAAAGAAAACTCAATGTCTTACCAACTGGTTAACTTCAATCAGTCTAAAAAAGCTGCAGTCAACTAAACAAAGATGGATTAAAAAGCAGGTTGTTGTTACATGAATCTTTTTCCGATATATCTGACCTTTTTCTATATTATCAAGAGGGAGGAAAAAGCAATCCATAGACGTGACGTCATAGAATAAAAATCACAACACACAAATTTTCTGTTTTCACATAAGATCCCCTAAAGCAGTACCGAGTCCAACCAGCAGAGGAGCCAACATGGACGCGCTCGCTGACTGGCTAGATGTCTGGGCAAATTCTCATCAATCAGGCACAGCTGAATATTTAAATGAATGTTCACAGTATGGTGTACACGGTATGGTGTCCTATATTTACACATGGCCTTCCATCAATTGAGTCCCACTGGGTAGCGCGGTGGTTTTAATAGTAATGGTGTGTTTAAACAGAGTTTAAACCTTTATTTTCCCAACAGGTCAAACCAAAATTTGCCAAAATCCCCTCTCAACAGTTTCTTTATAACAACACAAACAAACTGACTAAATTCTTTTTAATATGCGTACATCTTAACACATTCACACATGTTGATATTCTGAACACGTACATTCATAAAGATTTTGTTCATTTTCTATTCAAAAAAACAGTACCAGAATGACCTGAATAACTACCAATAGAGGCATACTTGGAATCTGTTTTTCCCACAGCGTCCCAGTTGCAAATGCTGGATGACACTCAAAGCACTCTAGAGACATGGTCTTTTTCTTGAAAGGTTTGGGAGAGTTGAACTGCAGGACATGTGTCCTCCGACGCACACCGCTCCCAGCCGTTCTGCTTCTTTTCCCATCCGCTTTCAAGACTATAACAGATGTTTCGCTGTACACGCAGTGAGAGGCGAAACATATTTTCCCCAGCAAAAAAAACGGTTATGTGCATTGAGAGTGTTCCTTTGCAGTGAATTGATAAATTAATATTTTTATAATGTAGATTTGGACTTTAGATATACCTGTGAAATTATTAACATGAGTGACTAACCGTTCTTTCTCAATCAGGCACGAGCTTTGCGATGACGGTGAAAACCTAGCAGAGAAGGCGTGGTTAAACTGGTTCTGGTTAAACTGAGCCTTTGTTAAAAGCAGAGTGACATTACAAAAGCAAAATTTAGACACCTTATTCTGTTTCTGTTCATGCCAAATCAAACACTAAATCCAATCCTGGTACACCATTTCAACTCAAAGTGACACAAAGGCACTCATTCTATGACACAAACACTGGCCTTATATCCACAATACTGCGAGTGAATCTACCCGGACCCAATCAAGTCACCTAACAGACCTACTCCGTCATGTCAGACCATTCTAATTCCTCAACAAACATGTGGCTCCATTAAACAACCTAAAACAACACGTAACTTTCACATTCTCTGAGCAGGTGAGACCAAATGCAAAGAGGCCAAGATATTTGTGTACAGTACACAAACTCAGAGCCCTTCACCGGGCGAGCGCATCAAGTACGCCTACCTTGCGTGGACAGAGCTGGAGGAGAGGAGTTTTGCATAGGTAAATCAGCTTTCACCTGTCCTGGGCTTTCCAGAGGCAGCAGGAAAGTAAAATAAGGGTCGTAAAGAGCCTGGCAATATTTCAATCCAAACTAAAACAACAGCACTCTAAGACAACAGCACTCTGAAACTACACCATTTGCCTGCAAAATGTGCCTTTTGCGTGGTTATCCGTAAGTGTTTGGGAGTGCGTCCTAAATGGCACCCACTAAAGGGCCCTATGGGACCCGTGGCCATCTGGGACACGCCCTGGGTCAGTGCCAGACCAGAACATCCTGGCTGATGGGGGGGGGGGTTGGATCCGGAGGGCACACTCTAAATGTTCCTGTTCTAGGACTGAAGTGGTCCCAGGTGGGTCCGTTGGAAAGGCATGACGCTTGCCAGTCACAACACCACAGGCTCCTTGTTCGTGCCACAAGACAGTGTCAACTTGGCCTTCGTCTGGGGAGCCAACACAATTCTCCAGGTCTCAAGTGAGGTTACTGATCCCGTGGGAGTGGCTTCTGAACAACCCCTTGCTACAAAGACATTGTAATAGTGTGAGGAAATCAAGAGGTTCTAAGGCTGTGCTTCAGCTGCCTGCAGTAGATAGTCTTATGGGAATTCCTGAGTCATTCTCAAAGAATCCTCTTTGCACTTAAGTTTTTCTTATCAGTAGTCAGCCCAGGAATCTTGCACTGAGTGGATCACTAAAGGCGGAAAACTGGTTTGACTTTATTCAACAATAATATATATTAAGAAGCAGTGTTACAAAATGTTCTACTAGTGATATTATTAGTGTCCTTTTAAACTCTGTAGGCACAGTGCATTTATCAGTGCATTGATATTGTATCTTAATTTAGCATATATCTCTTGTCATTTGCTTTACTCTCTCATCAACAAGGCTAAACTAAGTTCAGCTATCTTGTAATGACAGTGTTATTACGATTAGGGGCGGCGAAATCAAAGTGCAATTGTGTGCGTTATCTCATGTAATGTTGTGTTATCCTTTTCAGTGCTACTACAAAGCCATGACTTACTCGATCCTGAAGAGATAAGACAAGCTGGAACGCTAAACTAAAGTAACTTCGCCCAGAAGACCCTAATTCTCAGAGTTGTCGTTTCCTCCTCGCGCCACTAGGTGGGTATGTCTGGTGCAATAGGCATTAGCTTGTAGTCCGTATCATTTCTGTTTGTTAGCATTTGCTGTAAAGGGATTACACGTGGAGAAGTGTTAAGTAGGGGTCGATGATCAGAGAGTCCCATTCTAATCTCTTCTGACATTTGCATTTGAATTCAGATTTCTTTCCGTGACCTTTTGTTAACCTTGCAGCTACTGTTGATTTTTACACTAGAGTGTAAATACAGCAGATCTATGGCCTAACATTCCCTCAACTGCTTGTAAGAGCTCACGATGTGGATTGCGTTGAGTTTAATAACATATTTGTATGTAAGAAAGCATTCGACAAACGAACAAATTTAAAGAGGATCCATATGCGTCCGTCACTAAAATGCATTTGATTTAGTTTACACAAATACAAAAAAAGAATCACAAACTTTTCGTTTTATCCGGAAGGTATATGTGTTTTAAAAATGCGTTACATTTTAAATTATCCAATGCTCAGCTTTTTGGTTCCAAAAAAACAAAACTTTTTGTAAGCTAGCCTCAAACTGTAGCCTAATTGCAGCATGAAACTATAGCTTACACCTACGTTTTTAATTCGATGGTACATTTGCATTACTCAGTAAATAACGTATACAAAACCGTGATGAAAAAATAATAAATGTTTCTAAAATTGAAGCATAGGCTCGTTTATGGACTTCAATAAGTTTATTGCATTGCTACATTATTGATATTTGAGCCCTTATCCACTCCATAATAAATTCTCAAAATCACAAAATTGTTTAGCCAAACAGAGCTTGGATGGATCTCCCTTGTTTTCCATTAAATTAAACAAACAAAAAGTGTAAATAAATAAATATAAAGTACATAAAAAATACGAACAATATTTTAATGAGCCAATAATAGCCATCGTAAAAATCAAATCGAAAGATAATAACAAGAATCAAGATCGATTTAATTGTATTGAGCTTTGCGACACTGTACTCAACTAATGATCTGGGTCAGTTGTCAGGGGTAGTGTGTGCTTGATGGGGGTGAGCAGGTTGACACGATCCACCCATCCCCCGCTCATCCCCACCCCCCGAGAAATACCAGCCCTGGTCGACTTCATTGTAATAGATGTTTTCTAAAGAAACGTTCCTAACCAAAATACAAAATGTTTCTATTACAGTCAATGTGAAAATCATAGTCAACTTACCTATTAAGGTGAACTATATAACCGGTGATTATGGAAAACTAAACAGAGACTAGTCTATCGGGAAGCATATCGAATTACACGCTAAGGGTTGGATCTCCTAAACCGATAAGTACATTCGAGGGGTAGCTAAAAGGCTGGAGTACTCTGAAGAGAGAAAAGATATCACTTACGTAAACAACAAGATACTTGGACTGAACTTTTGGCCGCGCGGAGCGACCATCCCATTCTCAGAGATGCGAGGCCAACAGTAAACATCCTGACAAGTAACAAATTACTGTGGGCGTCATATTGTTAGTCCCTCTTGTCCACCATGTACCAGCGAGCAAATATATCAGAGATTCCTCAGCCTCCCCTTTTGAGTGTGGGCCGCTTCATCAACAGGCGGACTTTCCAACCTATTGTCCGCGCAATTAACAATTAGCCTTTTCCATTTCCTCTTTTCCCTGAAGTCACCCACCTAAAGTTGTTAATAGATGTAGCCAACTCAATCATTAGACATTCGCGTGGGTACTAGTTGTGGTGGCGTGTGGAAGACAACATCACATGTACGTAGGTGGCGCTTAACATTACCGGATCAGAGTTAACTTCTATACATTGCGGTCGGAATATAAAATAGAAAGTTAGGCTACATAAGGCAATCCAATAATGTGATTCCGATATGAAACTGTACACACAATCCCAATCAGTCAGATATTCTGCCATCTCTCTTTTGGTCCAGGGTTACCAGAAGGTTTGCTGTCGGCCTAACCTCGTTTTTGTAACAGATCCGCTCATTGATTCAATTAGATAAGCCAATGCAAGCTCGGGACCGATCTGAAAACGATGGCGTCACATTGAATCTGAGTGTTAAACAGATTTCCACCCAAAAACAGATATTTGTTTCTGCGGTGAGCTCTTTTCGCTTGGGACAGATCTAATAACATTACGCAATACATTGCAGGGCAGTCTTTGTTTATAACGCAGGCCAGGCAATGGATTATAGTGGAGCAGATTTCAGGCTACTTATTTTGTAGCACTGAGAAAAGAGCATCCACCACTCGTACCTCAAGCCCGAGAGGCTTAATGAAATAATATTTTTCACTCTTTAAGGAAGTATAGGGCATCCAAGTATTTGGAGAAAACGAAATGGGGGGATATATTCGTAGAGAATTGTTAGAGAACTCTTTATTTCGTTCTCTGCCGGTTTGGAGGCTTTTCAGGAGGGTTTGACATATACGTGCTGTTATCAGATTGATGGGCCAGTTTGATTGAAGTGGCTTTGTCATGCAAATGTCAGCCGCTTGATGGATGATCGCGGTGCGCTGACAAACTTCTGGAGGTCCCCCTCACCATTGGCGCCGTGACGTGTCACGTGACCGGCAGCTGAGGTAAGAGAAGTGTTATAGGGAAGCCCAGAGTGACTGCTCTGGGAGGTGAGCTCTTCTTTTTTTCCCCCTTCCGCATGACATACGGCCGAGAGGTTGCAGGGCAGGAGGAATCCCCCGAAACGCAGGTTGACCCTTCGTCATCAATTTGCGCATGGACAATTCCAGAATGAACTCTTTCTTAGAGTACTCAATTTGTAACCGTGGGACGAACGCCTACTCACCCAAGTCCGGATACCAGAACTTGGAACAAGGCTTAGCGGGCCCTTTTCACTCGGGCTCCGGCGCAAGTGACAGCTATAACGGTGATGGACGGCTTTACGCGGGGGGCAGTGCCCAGGCGCCGGTGGCCCAACATCAGCACCAAAGCGGTGTTTATCCGCATCATCATCAATCCCAGCAGCATCACGCCAGCATGGGCCTTCCTTATACCAGCCCGGGGACTGCGGGTTACGGGACGCAAGCTTGTGCGAATCCGGACTATGGACCCTCACAGTACTTCATCAATGAACAGGACGGCTTGTACTATCAATCATCGGGCTTCTCGGCCTCAAATGTAGGCCCCAACTACGGCTCCCTAGCCGCGGCTTACTGCGGGGCGCAGGGTGCTGTCCCCGCAGCACAGTACCAGCACCTCGGCTGCGAGGGCCAGGACCACCAGCGAGGTTATTTACAAAGCAACTATGTTGACATTTCGGCTTCACGGGAGAGGGACGTAGAGCAAACGCAACAGGGAAAGACATTCGACTGGATGAAAGTAAAGAGAAACCCCCCTAAGACAGGTGAGATGGGAGAGTCCAAGCAATACCACGCAGCATTACATAGAAACGTTATAGTCACATACATTGTCGGTTATTCAAAGTTAATTCAGTCAACCAAGTGACCCAGCGTGTCAACCCTGCCAGTGTATGCTAGCGGATGCCGAGGGTCCTATGCAAATGCGCATATACCGTTTCGCCCTTGACTGGACAGACACCAGAGTTACCTCACTCCACTGGTCTATCTGACCTAATACTCTATCTCCGATCCACACCATAGTTGTGATTTCTCATCAGCATTTGGATTCAGAGGGGTATCTCAGACCAGGCAGGCCTGTGTTATTTTCTCCCTGTCTCCTCGGTCTGTGCGCTAACGCGTCCAGCAGACATGTATCTTACGCCCTAGGAAGTGGTCGAACTACGTTATCTTTCATTCGTTTTTCGCTTTGTCGGTTCGTTGCATTTGCGTATTATTTATTTATTTGGCGGGGGGGAGTTGGGGCTCCAGTTTAATTCCTCGCCAACCTGGCGATTCACATTTGAACTTCACCCAGTAGGCATAATATTACTAGTATAAATGCACCACAGCAAATACAGAATTACACGTATCACATGCGTTTTTTTCTCCCCTAACGTTGGCTAGTATTTTCAGGAGTGAGGAAGTTTCTGTAAACCTGCCATCCAATAGAGTAGTTAATTGTTATGTACTTGAAATGGCGTATTTGATAATGGATGGACGCATGTAATATGACTTCGAATATTGGGTCAATTGTATGCTTTATGGAATGCAATATTTCTCAATTTATAACGCGTACTTGTTTCTCTCTATTCTCACAGCGAAAGTGTCTGACTATGGAATGGGACCTCAGAACACCATACGCACCAATTTCACTACCAAACAGCTGACCGAGCTCGAAAAAGAGTTCCACTTCAGCAAGTACCTGACGCGGGCCAGGCGAGTGGAAATCGCCGCCACTCTGGAGCTCAACGAAACTCAGGTGAAAATCTGGTTCCAGAATCGTAGAATGAAACAGAAGAAGCGTGAGAAAGAGGGCCTTGCCCCAGCCTCAGCCTCGAGCACGGGTTGTTCCAAGGACCTGGAAGACAACTCGGACCATTCCAATTCCACATCTCCTGGTGCGTCTCCCAGCTCTGAGACATAGGTGGACCAAAAGACGGAAACTCCATGCACTAAACTTCTAACTGATGTTATCGAATGCGAACAAACTACGTCAAATGTTGGACAATAACTCAAACACCCTAATGTTTGAATATTCCACTCGTTATGCAAACCGCCTGTGAAAGGGCAGTTTAAAATGTAAACAAATGTAAACAAAAGTAATTGCACAAAACGAGGTGACGAAAGCACAAATGTGTATCATGTGCATAAAAACATTTATAAACTAGTCTTTTTTCCCACCACACGGAATCTGTTTGGATGTACAGGGTCGTAAATCTAAATACCCACGACTATGGGACTTGGGGAGTGATGCACTTTCGCATGTTTACAAATCTCATTGCGAGCCGTAAAATAATGGTTTGACAGGGAGCCTATTGGCAAAATATTACAGTCTTGTGGAAATTGTATATATTTTTTAGTAAATCTTTGAATGTATTTTCTGTTGTTCTTGTTCCTGTTTGTAAAGTGTTTTGACAACAGGAAACCGTACGGTAGAACAGGTTAATGTGTTACTCTCTGCACTACGATTACAGGGTATTAGTTTACACGTGTAGATTTTGTGTATGCATGGGTGTGTGTGTGTGTGTGTAAGAGAGAGACTTGGCCAATGACCCTCAATTAAAATCTAAAACGAAATAACTTAATTAAAACGGGTCTCTGGATTACTCCCTCTGATAATATCAACACTAGACGTGATATAAACATACTGGTGGTACGAATGGTGACACAATACAAAATTATTAATGGAAATTACCAAGTGAAGATGACAGAATGGCCGGGGTACTGTCACACAAACTAACTAAGGTTTATTGCAACTTTTAACACCTGTGAGAAAAAAAATACTTTTGAATGGAGAGTTTTGAATGTATATGCAGTGCTTCAAACATGGAATCATACCTTTAGTGTCTTGGGAAAACAACATTCTAAAAGTTCGTTTTATTTAAGAAAGTTAGACATACATTTCTATTGGCGTGATTATAATTATTTCTACGTGCAGACTGACTGAGTTTTATTAGTGTATGTCTGTTTAACATGTTTTTGGAAAGAATATCAATCAAGATGTTGTTTTACCTCTGTCTACCTCAAATAAAATACACTATTTTAGATATTCTGTCGTTAGTTTTGTTATTAATTAATGTTACATTTAGTACATTTATTGTTCATAATAATGTTGTCATTTTCCATCTATTTAATTTAGGTGTTTTACGCAGCTTTATTTGTTGCCTGGATCTATACATTTTAAATAAGGTTTGTCAACTTTTTGCAAGTTACACTTGAATTAATTTAGCATGCGCTCTTATTCGGCACGATTTACAGTTACAATGACACAGGGACCTTCAATGGCGGCCCTGCAATACAGTAGGCTACCCTGGGTTTGACCCCCGCGGAACTTACAAAACTGGCCCTACAAGACCAATAGTGTTGCCCTGCGCGAGGTGTGGAATGTGGCGCTGCACTCCGGGTGGCTCGCAATGACCTTTCTACCCCTGGACGCCTCTGGGATATCTAAACACGTAAACACACTCTCCCCTGCCCAAGCCTCTTTATGCCTCGGCAAGTCTCCGTTTAGGCTCTAAACCAGGGGTCTCCAACCTCCTGATTGTTTTCACTCCTACCACATGTATATGCAACCTCATTCAGTAATTTGCCTATCTAATAATTAGAGTCAGGTGTGCTAAATTAGGGTTGGAGTGAAAACCACCAGGACAGTAGCTCTCCATAACCAGTGTTGGAGACCCCTGGTCTGAACAAACCTGTACGAATGCTGAACTCTTCAGCTCATTCCCTGAAACTGATAGAGGTAGATGTGAAAGCCGATGAAGAAAGGCCGTTCTGGTTGTATACACCGACCCCTTACAGCAGAACTATTAGCACATATTTGGATAACACGGTCAAATTGAAAAACAATTATTTTATCTTCGATGGTATTTCGGTTGCGGTATTATGCAGTAGCATTCTTGTGGTATTTTGTTTAGAGATGGTAAGCCTCCGAGCTAAGGGCTGTTTTATCAGCCAAGACACAGCGGAGTCACAGGACCCAAGCTATAACGCTGGTTTATCGGAAATGTAATGTATAACACAACCCCCCAAAGTGCCTTATTGTCATTGTAAACTGGGAAACATGTTCATTAAAATATTAACACCTAAAATATGTGAAACACGGCCTGACGTACTAAACCTGTCAGTCACCCAGCGTTCTGGCCTCAAATAACCAGATAAATAACAAGCCTCAAGGGCTCTAAACCAATCAGCATTCAGCTTTCGGGGTTATCAAGTCTGACACGCCAAAGTTTCAGCCAATCAGAATTCAGGGTTGGGACCACCAGGGTCTAAAAAAACTATTGTTTGTGGTTTTATGTATCTACGCTTCATTTGTAATTGGTATACCACACAATTAAGTTTAATTATCAGCAGTTTAATTATCAGTAAGTAGTTTAATTAGCAGAAATGCTATTTGCATTTGAATGTTTCTTTTTTTACCATGTCGTTGTCAAGCTCAGTCATCAGCTTGTCTCTAACACTGGGGTTTGATGAAAGGCGGCTGTCTCTCTCTTTCTCTCACACACACACACACACACACACCCTGTCAATCCCTGCAAATTCCTGGGCACAAACAACAAAAACATTTGAGGATATTTTTCGAATGCAGTGCTGGCTAAAAAACGTGCACAGAAAGGATACCCAGGCCCTTGGTAATTCTCACGAAACATGTCTGGTGGGTTGTGTGAATAATCCAATATGGTGGATTGTTTGGATAATTTGGGTTCACTGAACATTATGGTCTTTTTTTGTTATATTTCAATGTAACTATGTAATGTTTGTGCATATACTACCGTGACTATTTTTGAAAATTCACATTATAGCAAGAAATGCGTAAAAATAGCACTTACATTCCCCCAAATTTGGCATGGATACAGGCTGTGGAGCAAATCAATCTCTTAAACGTCATCAAAGCGGCTCAAGTGTTTTGTCCCCCATTAACAGGAGTGAATAATGCGGCAGGTTAAATAGGTAAGTTATACTTTAACACCTGGGCAAGGTACTTGCTGAATGGCAAACAGCTACCAAGGCCTCCAGTTTTTGTGATTTGACCTACTGGGTCACATTTATTAATAAACTGGATGGCTTGAAGCCTGAATACTGATTGGTTGAACGTTGTTGTTTTATAGACTATATAATAATCTCATACTAATGTTTTTACTAAGTCAAAAGAACAGTATTTCTTCTGTTCAAATTACATCGGTAACCGTATTGTAATACTAATAAGGCCCCATGGGGTTTCTGGTATTTCACCAAGACTGTATTTACTAAGACTAAGGGGCACTCCGCTTGGCATCATGACAAACAATATCCAGTACAGTGGCCATAACAGTACATTGGTCAGGTACCAGGCCTCCTCCCTTACTACATAAATAACCGAGTATCCAAATAACCCAGCCATTAGCATCAATAACCCTAACCGCTGGTTGCGAGCTACGTGTGTTAAGGCCTGCTAAAGGTCTGTTCAGACAACAATTGTCGCGGCAACAATTTAATTCAAACAATATTTAGTTAAGTAAATCACGAGCAATGTTGGGCACATTATATATGTAACGTATGTTAGAACAAAGGCTAGCTAGCCAACTAGTTGTATCTGAGGTAACAAACGAGTTTTTTTTTACAAACTCCTACCACCTGGTGCTACTACGTATGCAGCTGATCAACTGGAGCTATTGTTGAGAATGCTGACAGGCAGGTAGACTGATATTCAATAATTTTGCAGGCATTTACAATGATTTGTTTCGCCTTTACATTGGAGATTTTCACTTTTTTATTGGACTTGTATTGACTCTTCTGGATGTGACAGGTTTGCATTTTCCCATGTTCCCACAAACAAATGATATCTGATGCAAAAGTGAATTCTATCTAAATTAAGTTAAATATTTATTAATATTTAGTATTGAATCATTTCGATACAAAATGGAGCAGTACACTTCACTTATTTAAGGTAGTAGAACGTGATTTGGCCCTCTTTGAAGTCCCGTAGATTCATGCATTTTACAAGTTTTATGGCTCCCCTGGATAATTTACCAGCATTAACTCTCTGCTGACATAATGAAATACAGGCAGGCCTCATGGATGGTTAACTACAGAGATACCTTCATTCTCCACCGAGTTAGGTAGATCAGCGTTTACTTCTTCTGCGCCTCACTATTGAAATAAGATCATTAAATGGAATGTATTGGAGCTTCGAGGGCAACTCAAAACAATGATTTAGGAACATTTCTATGAGGAATATATTTGTGTCTTATGTTTTTGTATTTTCTGGTGCTCCCCATGCATTGTATTGTTTACTGATGTGTCTGCAAAAGAGACCTTCAGTCCCCTGCTAATATGAAAAAAAAGATATATACAATTTACTCAAACCTGTGTGTTTTTCCGGGACTTGTGGTGCTTTTTTTATATAATTTTCTTCGGGAGAATTTATAGCATGGGTTTTGTTAATGATCTATTTACTGAAAAAAAGGAAATGTCATTACTGTACTTGTGCAAATGACCATAATGTGAAGTGTTATACCATTTCAGATCATTATCAATAAGGATTCTGCTGGTTCTGGAATTATCCGATTTTCTTTTCATCAAACATTTTGCAAGATGAAAAGTCGGCGACATAGACAATCCACGTATGTGATGTAATAGCAACTCGTACCATCTGTCGTACTGTGGATCCACACTGTGCCAATGACGTGCCCTTGTGACCATCTGTGGTAAAATTGGTGTTAATTTCAATCCTGCTGTTTGGGAGTTTCTCGTGAACCCCTCCCTCTACCCCCTTAGCAGAGCTTTGATCCGGCCACTGATTCGGGCAGGGGCACGGTCGTCACTAGTAAAAGATGCGATGTGGTCTGCTATGTTAGTCCGTAGGTTCAAAACCCATAATTGCCGGCACAAAAATGACTTTCTATGACAAACCACAAAGTTGTATTGACCTTTTTTTTAGGGAGGCGAGTAGGCAACTTAAATTGTATAACTGTTATTTCAGGACATTTCGTAGTTTTACTAAATTGTTTAATGGAGTAGGTTGTTTTTCTGTACTGTGCTATTCATTTTCTATTCAGTATGGCTATATTAAACTTGCCTACCAGTGGTACCTGAGTTAGGCCTAATTGTTCCCGATTATGTGTAACGTGGTTTTTGAACTGTTGAACTATTGATCATTCGACCTAATTTTCTACGCATTTTAACCGATGTCACCCTCTCCCGAAATTCAGATGGGCCACTCCATCAAGGCAGATAGAAATGTTTGCAGTAGTAACCTCAGCCTCCTGAACTTGAGATGAGTTATGGAAAGAACACCGATGTCAGGGGGTAACCCGATGAGTTCACCCCGAAAGAATCTATACCTCACCCCCTCCACTCACTCTACATCCTTTCTCCCTCCATCCAAATCTCTCGTCTTTTCGACGGCGGCGAGATTGCGCGGTCTATATGTGCCACCAATCAGAAAGCCCAATTTAGCCCAGAGTGGACAGGTGAGCGCTAGGGCACCCGCTGTTTAAGGAGTTTGAAATGGGGTCCTGGAGGGTGCTGACAACTAGTGGGGAAGGGAGGGTGTGTGTGTAACATTCGGGGGTCCTGACCAGTTGAGGAAACGGGTTTGCTTACTTTTTTTTCCCAAGCTCGCTCTCTCGTGGCCTCACCTCTTCTCCAAAGTTTACGCGGACTTGACAGGTCCATTTCATCCCCGACCCTCTGACGAACTGCTTCAATATTTACACAGGCGGATAGGTTTGCCCAGGGCCCTGCCTCAAACAGCCCCGGCCTGCCAGCCTTGCTCTCCCCGGGCCCAGGTTCACACGGAGTTCAGGCCCAAATTAATTCTGGAAGGGCGTGGGTCAGCCTGTCACCAGCCGCGGATGAGCTCCCATCTCGTTGGGGTCATCCACGGGTCTCTCTCTCTCCAAGCGCGCGCCCCGGAGCAGCACTCGGGGGGGGCTCGCTTTGTCCGAATTAAATTCTATAGAATTTCACCGTTGTTCTCTGTCCTCCCGGTCTCTTTCCTTTGATTCGGTTTAGGGAGTTCTGTACTGTAAATATTCATTTTGGTGGCGACAAAAGGCCCAGATTTTCAAACACATGGCCGGGCGAAACAGTCCCTACACGAATGACCGGAGTTTTGTTGCTCCTCTTGTTGTCTGTAAAAAGGTCAAAGTTCAGGCCTTTTTTGAATACAGGCGCCGATAAACGAGATGCATAATGTAAGGTGTCCGTGCATAGCGCAGACATGTTGTGTTAGACTAGAAAAGACGCCAGGCCACGAGTGCTAAAACAAAAATATATTATTATCCACTTTCGAATGTTATATGCTGACAGTAGTTTTGTTTAATACTTTTCTTAAACCTTTATACAAACGTTTCATATATATTTAGAGACAGAGACCAAATTAAGATTTTGGGTTTTGAATACATAGTTTATTTTATTATTGTTTTCTGTATCAAAATCAGCCGTACACATCATTGTATAATAGTTTCTGATAGCTAAATAATTTGATTTTGTCCTTTTTCCTTTCTGTATTTTTCAGTTGTTAGAGGCCTATATATGCCCAGGTGCGTTGTCCATAGTTTCGATTACTATTATCTCATGCTTTGAAAGGTTTACTTTAAGATTTACTATCTGTATGTATTTGGCATTATTTACATCTGTAAATAGCCTAATGAAAGCGTTATTACAATATAATAACTTAGGCATTGGCATACAATATTTATTGAAATGGGTAATTCTGAAATGCAACACAGTCGTTTCAATGTATTTGTTTATTATACATATTGCCCGTTTCTATGCATGTTTCACTAAAATAAATATCTTATTAAAAGTTACGCGTTTTTTATATTCATATTATTTATATGTTTATATTTTATTATCTGTTTTTATGTATATATATATATATTATGATTTATGTAAAGATTAGAACAGAGACAACTGTCAATACATTTTTCGAACTTACATAAATACGAAATCATTTTTCAAGTCTTTTTGTTTTAAACAATGCTAAAAATGTTGTAGGCTGTATGGTATACTGAACCGCAACCTCCGTTTTTCCAAATATTTTTTTAATACATTAATTACTTTAGGATTTAGGCCTGCTTCTATCGAATACTTTTTTAACAAACGCCTATTGGTAGTTATTGATCTATTGATAATCATCTCCGTCCTCGATTTCAATAAAGAAAGTAGTCAAGATCGAATGAATGCGGGAGTCATTACAGGTCCTTAGAAAGTTAGAGATTGTAAAGGAGCCCAATGGAATGATGCATCACATCGCTGTGAGCGGGATTCGGTAAAGCAGGCTACCTCATTTGCAGAGCACTATGGTTTTATCTTGTTCCACGTATGGTACAATTCTGTGCAATATTTTCAAACGAATACTTTTGGACCGATGCATTTCATAATTATCCCTATAATCCTATTATAGATGCTAAAAACACATTCATTTAATACTTATTATATCCATGCAATAATTGTTGATTTCTTGAGTTTAGGTCATATGCAGTGTATACGTTCTGTTTCTTGAAGAAAGTACTACTGTTTTGCATCACATTTTTGGGTGAATTAAGATCAAAAGGTTATCGCCTAGAAATTCCTTTATCCTTGAGTACCAGAGTGAAAAATGCCAGAGACAACACCAGAATGCTGTCAGGCCGTCGAAACAAAAGTTTGAAGGTCACACAAACACGGGTTTTATTGAATATTTAAAAACAGAACATTACAGAGCAGTTGATTTTATAGAAAAAGTTAGATTTTTTTGTATCAAGGGTCAATTCTATTCTATCTACCGAGGAAGCATATTTTCCTGTTCGAAAATAATACGTTACAATGCTTGATTATGCCTGACTGCTTCAAACGTCACTACACATTCATATTGCATTGCGTCTCCCGTTGTAGCAATAATTCAAATGCAATGTCAACGTATCTTCCATTTGAGTAAAGTGATGTCATAGTCATGTGAGTAAAATATTACAACTCCCTTATGCCTTTCAAGGGTATTGCCCCCGGCTGCAAAACTCTCTTCCAGGATATCTACCATCCTGAAAGTCTTCCCTCCAACCCCTGAGGCATCTTACTTGATTCATGTTTCCACCTAGCTAATTATTAGAATGAAGTGTGTTACATTAGTGTTGAAGAGACAATTTACTGGTAGGTACCACTCAGGGCTGAACAGGAGCATTCTTCTATTTTATTCCCAAGGCATATGCTTCAAAGAAGCTGAAGCAGCATTGGGGTGAATTTTAACCCATGCTGCACCAGTACGTGCTGCACTGATGCTGCGCCTTTTACATTTGGACCGCCTTAGGTCTTAATGACATGCCTTATTTTACACAACATATATTTTCACTAAGTTTGGCATGTATCATAGACTAGCTGACAGCGGGTTGGGGGGACAAGACAAGGGATATGTGCAGGAACTTGGCCAACCCACCAATCAGTCACCAGATGTAGGAAAAAAGCCTATTCAGATAAACAGGTTGCCTAGTGGTTAGCACAGTCAGTGAGAGAAAGGTTGTTGGATTGAATCCCAAGCTGACAAGACTGTTTTGCACTACATGAGAATTTGTTCAAGACAAAAACAACAACATATCTGACGATTTTAACCCCATCCTCCTCTGACAGTGATTTATATTTATATGTGATCATGTTGTTGGTTTAACCCACTTGAAAATGTTTTGTAGAGCATAGTGCTCAGTGCTCGAGCAGTGGCGACTGTTCCAAAGGTAGCAATGTTGGAAGACTACATACTGGAAGACTGGAAGACTACATTTGTGGGGGCTGACTCGTGAAAGTGATTTCATCTTGAAAAACCCCTCACTTTTAAATATTTTGTTGTAATCTCTTTTGTTTAAAAACTCAAAACACAAATTTGTCAATTTCCTCATTGGAAATAGGTACAATTCAAAATGTCAATGTCCTAGTTCTGGGCAAAGTTTGTTTGACAATGCTTTTTGTATCACAACAAAAGACATTACTTTTAAACACCAGCATTTCTGCATTTACCCATTTGTCCTGATACATTGTCCATAGAACACAACCCCCAGAGGTGCATTATGGTCACTACAACTTGGTTTCAGCCAATCAGCATTCAGGCTTGAGTTTTCTTCCATCCTCTTGGAGACAATACACACGTTCTCGCGTAAAAACCCTCCATTCCCTCTGACCTTGTGATCACATCACAGCGAAGTTAATGAACACACGTCAGGATGTGGCCCTTCCATGATGAAAAAAAGAAAAATGGACGTTTGCTAGGGGCAATGAGTCACACTGACGCAATTACCGATATATTGTAGGCAGCAGAAAGGTGAACACGGTCCTGTAGACTTGGTCAGGTACTGGGAGGGAACAGGGGCTAGGAAGCACACAATATACTTACAACTACAACACAAACACACACTAGTGATTACTGAATAAAGCTGGCCACAATAGCATCGTTTATCTGGGAGCAACACAGCATGCAGACACATGACCCTTTTGGCGCGGAGGGGACCTTTGTGGCTAGCGCTAAAATGCTCCAGTCATTCTGCTCCTCCATCAGGGCCATGGCCGAGGACGATCTGTCATGCGGACAAGAACCACCACCCTGCAACCGCACTCGGACCACACCGTGACCGCAGGCCCACTGCACAGCAGATGGACCACAACCACAGTCAACCTCAGTTTTGGCTCTGTGACGACCAAACGCTCCACGATCACTGAAGTTAGAAAACACTCCTAATACCGTTGCAGGGTATTTGTTTTTCAAACTCTGCAGATGTCTCTTGCTAGCTAACTCCAAGTGTCTCCCTTTTAAAATAGCCCAGGATACACCTCCGGTGAATTTACGAGACAACCAATTGCACATAAAAGACGTCATTCCAGAAATCACTACCACACACACACACACACACATTGACCATGTTAAGTCTCAGTGTACCCGCAACATTATAATCAGTCATTATGGGTCCTGGGGTGACCAGGTTAAGTTGCCAGGTGAGGAACCCTCACGGCCTGACTGTAAATCCATTGGCCTCACGATGACGACCACCGCGCCTCCATCACCCCTGGCTGGATGAAGACGTCCTAATCTCAGAAAGACACCCGGGTCAATGGCCTGGGCTTGGTGACGGCGTTTGACGAACAGTGACACGCCTGCGTTAATGACGCTTTGGGGTCAAAAGGAACGTTTGTGTCAAATATGAGGCCCTTGCACTCTGGCCTGGTCCCTGGTCCCTGACGCGGCGCTCTTTGCATTCGTCTAAACTACACAGGCCAAATCAGCTATAAAGGCTGGCTTGTCGTTTAACATAGTCAGCGGAGAATTGTCGCCATCACGTTTTATGAAGCAAGCACATGTTGACTCAGAGGTTGAGCAGCCATAAAATGAGTTGCTAAAGCCCCCCGTCAGTTTATTTCCACAGACTGATGATTGGGGCCAATTCTACATGAACTATGTATCTCTTCCCTTCAGTTTTTCTCTTGTAGTTGTTGAAGCTGAGCCGGGAGCGTGGGTTTGACATCAGCTCCCAGAGTTCCCCGAAGCTTTAGAGGAAAATCAGACATAAAAGGGGTGATTATCACTGAAAGGTTTCAGACTGCAACCTCTCCCAAACGTAATCCCCTCCGAACTCTGTCCGAGCCTCAGCCATCACACAGGGTCTCCCAGCGGCCTCTTCAGGGGCCCCACACTTACAGGGCCAGGCTGAAAGAGGGAGAAGAAGACAATATATTAGAGAACACGGGGGACCAAAGCCGGGATTGGTGATGAACATGAATGGGAGTTAACCAGAGGACTGCCTTGGTACAAGGAGACTGAGGCAGGAGAGGAAAACATGACATCATTATTTGCGAAGGCTTCTTCCGGATGTAGCTCCTTTTTGCACTCCTCCTTCGTACCTTCATGGTGCAGTTCTTTCCCACAATGCAGTTACCTTGCACGGTGCATTTTACCCATGATGCAGTCCTCTCCTATGGTGCAGTCCAAAATCTGCTGAAGCCATCATTTCCCCTGTTGTTTTATGTGTTTTCTATCCACCCTCTCCCTATTTTACCACACTTCAATTTGTCTTTCAATCTATCTACACTCTCTCTCTCTGCCTATATCTCACGCTTCTCTAATTTTCTTCTTTGTATCTCCCCCAACCCCTCACCCCCTCTCCCTCGCTGCGTGTGAAAACAAGCTGTAGGGCCTAGCTGGACACGGTTGGGTTGTTGATACTCGGTGTGCTGAAATCTATCTGCAGGAGCCGTCTCTTTTCTCACCACCTGCGCTGTCAATAAACAATGAGGTCCCTCCAATTATAGCCTGGGCACCGCTACTCGACAGTCCCCCTCTCCCGCTGCCAGCCAAGGAGGAACAGTGTGCACACATGTGCGGAGGGGTGGTGGAGCAGAGGGTTGATGGAGGAAGGGGTTACGCCGCTACGGGGAGAAAGGGGGTTCTCGTGGAGAGGAGGAAGGGGTACGGGTCGGTCAGCTGTCATTCCAAACCCATTTCTTTGGCCATTCTCGTTCGTGCTCAGGCTGGAGGTTTCTCTGCCATTCTCGTTCGTGTTCAGGCTGGAGGTTTCTCGGCCATTCTCGTTCGTGTTCAGGCTGGAGGTTTCTCGGCCATTCCCGTTCGTGTTCAGGCTGGAGGTTTCTTCGGCCATTCACGCTCGTGTTCAGCTTGAAGGTTTCTTTGGCCATTCCCGCACCGTGTTCAGGCAGGAAGTTTCTTTGACCATTCTCGCTCGCGTTCAGGCTGAAGGTTTATTTCTCTATTTCTCCCAGGCTGTTCTTCCCATTTACTCCTTAGCCAAGAAAAACAGGAGATGCCGGCGTGTCAGTCTGTGATCCCCACCTGTCCGACTGTTCGCACGATAATCCTCGAGACGCGGAACGGGCAACGGGAGTCCAGCCTGTGAACTCACCCAGAACGTGTCTTCGGGGAGCTCAACTTGGAGAATTGTGTAAGCGCCTGGTGTATCCAGTGTTGCTCTCTCTACGTGCATGTGAGACAGATTAAGAGAAAGACATTAGTATACACTGTAGATACCTAATGCCTAACAGACGGACACCGTGTATCTGAAAGGTCACCGAAAGGTTGAAGTGGTGATGGGGGAGGAGGGGTTGGCGGAACGCATGGAGCAAGGGGCAAGGTCAGCGCGGGGTCATCCGCCGTGTCCATCTTCCATATCCTTCCCAATCACGCTGAACCCCCAGACTTGATGCAGCTCCATTGTTGTCTGCTGAACATCTCTAGCCTCAGACAAGCCCTCATACCAACCAGGGAACCGGAGACCATGGGAATTCCTACAGCAGTGACCCAGGGATGGCGTCCCTCCATCTGGGAGCTTGTAAGCCATCAAGGCCTGTCGGGCGCCCGGTGGGAGTCTGGAGGACCCCGAACGGTGTGGAGAGAGAGAATGGAACGACCTTAAGAAGGGATGTGGAGAGATGGGAGACAGAGTAGGACGAATGGAAACTCAGGCCAACTTCTCTCTTCCAACCCTTTGACGCCTTTCCAAGTCCGTCACCCTTCTCCCAATTTCCCTTCATCCACCCACCCACCCACCCTCCCTTCACCCACCCTCCCTTAGAGACTATGACTAGGGCTGGGGTTAGAGTCTAGGGCTGGGGTTAGAGGGCTGGGGTTAGAGTCTAAGGCTAGGGCAGGGTCTTGGGCTGGGGTTAGAGGGTTGGGGTTGGATTCTAGGGATGTGGTTAGAGGCTTGGTGTTAGATTCTAGGGATGTGGTTAGAGGGTTGGGGTTAGATTCTAGGGCTGTGGTTAGAGGGCTGGGGTTAGAGTCTAGGGCTGGGGTTAGAGGCTTGGACTAGAGTTGATTGTCCAGAGGCCGTCCTGATGAACCAGAATGATGTGCGTAGGAAGAAGAGCTCATGACGATCATCACCCTGATGATTTTAATCAGAAAGACCCACGGCTAGGTTGTTTATGAGTCTTGTTGAGCAGGTAAGGGAGGGTGGTGTTGGATGACAGTTATAGAATATATATAGACGTGTATAAATCAGTGAGTGTGTGCTCACACGAGCCACGTGATACTGTAATTCTAACAGGGATCAGGACTGAAAGGCTGACTAAGTTAATCACAGCTGAGATTCGCAGAAGTGAGCCCTCGACATCTCGAGTTTCAGCCGCGCGGCCTCCTGGCCACTGAAATCACATCCAGCACTGAAGACGATCCCTCGCTCTACTTGACAGGTCTCATCGGCCTTAACCCCCCGACCCCCTCAGCCCCCCCCCCCCCCGCCTTACACCTCCAACCTTGCCTCATGTAGTCATGTTGGTGGAGGGTCGGGAATGCCTGTAGTCGTCAGTGTACTCTTGGACTCGCTACCTAGCTCACACACACACACATATCCGATTGCCTCAGGGTCATCCCCAGCGGTGTCCCGACCACACGATTTGACCAGGTAAGCCCCACGGTGCAGCTCTGCCTCTGGGCCCGAACTCCTCCGCCATTCGTCCTCCATTCGTCACCTGGCCGACACATTCCTGTGGCACGCCTGGCAGGCGTACTGCTCTGGGACGCCCACGGCCCAGCAGCCCGCACCGGGATGAGCTCACGGAGGAGGCTCACCGCTCCGCAGTGTTCACCTCTACAAAGCAGGCTTTTGGATGCTCTGCTTTGCATTATACCGAAAACGAATATAAGTCGATGACAAAAGAAACGTTCAAGCATGTTTGAGTCTGGGCCAAATGCTCTTTCGGCAAAAGCGCCTCTCTCTGTCTTTTCCCAACTGCTCCCTCCTGTATCCCAGTCTTAGCACTATCTACACCAGCGGCCAAGTCATCCCATCTGATCTCGACACGCCACACGGGGCCAACTAAATCTGCGTTTGCCCCTTTCAAGCATTTCCATCCCTGCACAATCTGATCGCTTCCTATGGTTTGTGTTTCCCTCTGGCTGCTCTGAGTCACGGTAACAGCTGGAGCAGCAGGAGATCAGTCAGACTGATTCATTGTTTGATGTCCTCTGACACCCGCGCCTGTTGTCCTACACGCCAACTGCCATTCCAGCACAGTGGAGAAACTCGACAGCGGTGGGACCTCCATCCCCAACAACACAGCCGCTAGCCCATCGCTAGGTAACTCTTATAGATAAACATATGCAGATGATTACATTTGTATTGTATAAAAAGTAACTTCGTAGTTACAGCTTACACGCTGCAGCCTGGTGGCCTAAGGTATACAACCGCCTAACTCAGTAAATAACTATTCTTTTAATTATTTTTATCATAATATTTGTTTGGTTAAGGAGTAGGGCAGACCAATCCTTTTAGTATTTCAGAGTGCAGCCAAACATCTAAACGACTGTAGCTGAAGTCAGGTGATGGACAGCTAGCTGAGCATGTTGAGGTATGTTTCTGAATAAAATATGAACAGCTATGAATAATAAGTATGTTCAAAAGCCTAGCTATTTACGGACTTTAACACTCAGTTGTTCTCTCAGCTTGGCGGCAACCCAGCAATTAGGAACCGAGATTCGCTCTTCCGGCTGCTGCGGACAACTGACAAATCTATTTTTTACATCTTCTCAGGAACCAGCGAGGCAGCAACCCATATTGCTCGGTACCATTGAGAAGTCAGCCAGAGTCAGCACCAAGCTTGCCGTGGGCCATCAGTAACATAGAGACATAGCCTTTCCTGAGGATTGGTTAAAGCATCTGACCGGTAACCAAAACGTTGCTAGATCGAATCCACTAGCTGACAAAATCCACTTTTCTGTCCTTGAGCTAGACAGTCAGGCAACTGTAGTTGTTTCCAGAGTCTCCCCTTGTTTCCAGAGTCTCATGTTGATGATAGATTCTCAGAAAATGTTAATCTGTCTGGATGATCGAGACAAAGACATAGAACCAAATGATAATCAGGACCTGGACCTTACTGATAATCAGGACCTGGACCTTACTGATGGTCAGGACCAGACCTGGACCATAATGATGGTCAGGACCTGGACCTTAATGACAGTCAGGACCTGGACCTTACTGATGGTCAGGGCCTAGACCTTAATGATAGTCAGGACCAGACCTGGACCATAAAGATGGTCAGGACCTGGACCTTAATGACAGTCAGGACCTGGACCTTACTGATGGTCAGGGCCTAGACCTTAATGATAGTCAGGACCAGACCTGGACCATAATGATGGTCAGGACCTGGACCTTAATGACAGTCAGGACCTGGACCTTACTGATGGTCAGGACCTGGACCTTAATGACAGTCAGGAAGATGGTTAGTTGGTTGTGGATCCATTGTGAGCTGGCAGAGATCTGAGGACGGAAGAAAAGGAAAAAAACACCACCAGTCAATATGTATTTGTGTGTGCGGATTGTTGTCGGTAACAAAATAAATTCTAATATCTAGTACAAAAAATCAGTGTCAGAGAATGATTGGTTGGCCGATTTACTCACATGGAATTAGGTGGCCTAGCAGATAAAGCATCTAAACAATAATGGAAAGGCTGCTGGTTCAAAAGCTTTTCCGCCCTTTTGTCAGTTGTTCCTGACTGGTCCTGCAATTTGCTCTGGATAAGAGTGTCTGCTAAGAGACCAAAATGGGATGTCAGACATCTTGTAAATGCTCTTACTTTGTCAAGATCTTGTGGCCTGTCTCAGCTCCTGAATATCTTTGTGTTCATGCTTTTTCATCCACAGCTGTGTCAACAGAGCATCACATCATTTCAGTCTGAATGTGCTGTGTGTCTATGTACGTATGTGTGTGTGTGTGTCTCTCTATCTGTTTCTGGTCCTGTGTGTGAGAGTGTCTTTTCTTATATCTGGTTCTAAACTGCAGTAACTACGTAATGACAGGATGCTTTGTTTGGACCGCTGGTCAAGCCTCTGGTGGTGTCATACTGTCGTATTTGACAGTCTTGTTGTGTGAGCAAGTACAGCAGTGGCCCAAAATGTGTTCTGAACCATTTCCACGTAACAACGGAAAAGCTAATACGAGGGCCTTACGAAACAAATTACATTTATCGTCTTTATTCAAAACCGACACAGAAAGGTTGTAGCGTCCACAAAGTGGCATCAACACTGTACAAAACAGGTTATCTGTAATTGTTTGGGGGGTATGTGTCAAAACTAGCAAAACGCGTAAATTAATGACGTGTTCCAAGACAAGGGCAAAGCAGTGAGTACACTGATTCATTTTGACCAGATCAAACACGCTAAAAAAAGAGATATCCCTTAAACTGCTGTAGGTAATTAAGTCCAGCCCTGTTCTGACCATCCAGACAGACTGACCTCTTATCCCCTCAGGTGGCGCGTGGAGACAGTCTGTCTGGATCCTGCTACCAGGCAGGATCATATTGATGTCTCTTATAAAGGGATGAGCATGACAACCGAGGATGAGTGTTGTCCTGGAAACTCTTGCTCCAGCCATTCTTCATCTCCTGCCCTCCGTTCCTCCCAGGATGGAGGGACTTCCTGGTCCTGTGTGGCATAGTCGGTAGAGCGTGGCAGGTTTGATGCCCCCTGGGAAGAGTCCGGCCTTTGAATAGATTGTTTGACTTGATTAAAGGATCTCTGTGTTTCATTTTTATTACGTCCGGATATGCACGCAAACCAACCGACATGCTTTTCACTGAAACTCACCCGCACTCCAGAGTGCGATTGCTTTTGTGTTTGTTTGTCTTTGTTTGTGGGTCCTGGCTGAGCATTGGTTCTCTGTGGTCTCACGCCGTACACCGTCGTGTGCAGACATACTCACCACATCGAGTCCCAGAAGAGAATCGGCCGGGCAAGGTTTGCGTCACCGGAAGGTAGAGGGGAAGAGGGGGAGGAAGGGAGGGAGAATGTGGGATGCGAGGGAGAGGGGGAGGTAGTATCTGTAGGCCAGTTGCGGCGCGGTGAGAGAGACGCGGCTGTCTGGGACAACTGAGCGCTGGGTATGAAAGATAGCATCCGCTACCAGGACACTGTGGAGACCTGCGTCTGCAGACAGAGACAGGAGAGAGGAGAAGGTCCCGGGACACATAGACTATCATCAAACACACAGACATACAGTACCAGTCAAATATTTGGACGAGTGTATGGGAGAGTGACTTGGATGGCTAAGCTTGCCAAAACCATATATTTACTGTACGCATGCAGTAAATATATGGAGGACGACAGATGAACAGGCAGACAGATTGATAAACGGAAGTGGGAAATATCGGACAAATCTGTCACTTCATTGCGCCAGGTTGTGGAAACAGAGAAAAGACAACAGGCGTGAAGAGCCCGGCTCGACAATGAGACGAGGGAGCCAATTTAGAGGAGGTGTGTGCGTGTGTGAGTGCGTGACCCGTTTGGGGGGGCAGCAAGGCTGCCAGGGACGACAGGCCTCAGGGCGGGGGTCTGCACCGTGCCCCCCTTCAGCCCTGTCACCCCGGCTGTTATTGATGGGACAGCAAGGCAAAGGACCACTGGGGCACAAGGGTCCCCAGCACCCGGAACCCCCACCTCAGGGACGGCCGAGGACAACCCCTCCAGCCCAGATGAATGAGAAGAAGCTTGGGGAGGGACAGCTTGGGGAGGGACAGCTTGGAGGACTGTCCAGCGACTGAGGTCTGGGGGGTTTGATGGGGGGCGGGGGGGAGGGGGGTTGCAACCCCCACCACCGAATAAAATCGGTTTCTTTTCAGGTGCTGACAAGGATGTCAGTGTTCACTGGAGGCAAGGGGGAGAAGCGGCAGGTTGTTTTCACCACCACAGAGGAAGAGGGGCAAACGGAGAGGGTCATGCTGGACAAAAGGGGCATTCACAGCTTCCAGGACTTGTACTTCGACAACCACCGATCTGATTAAAAGGCCCCCCGTGTTCCTTGTACATTCGCAGGCAGTTGTCGTCACACTTCGGTTCTAGTTCTGAGAGGTTTCCTCCAGAGGCCGGCAGTCAGATGCAGTCAGATGCCTGCCCGCCCCCCCCTCCCACCACCCCCCACCACCCACACTGACTACAGCAATCCCTGGCCCCGAAAAGACAGGGCACCCCTCAGAACCCCTCCCCCGTGCGCTGGCAGACCCGATGCGTTCTGACAGGGCTGTCGGCGGCCAGGTGGCGTGTCGTTTTTTTCCCCTCTTCTCCCTCCCCAGCCCCGGCCATCGCAGACACAACCTCGCCGCCTCTGAGCTCCGCGGCAGGTAATTTCGCTGGCGTACGCCGGAGCAGGGTGCCACCGCTGTCGCCCGTCACCGGCGTCTTCATTTCCCCCTTGTTCTGGCTGACGGTGAAAAATGGCTGGTCGGCTCACATCTCTTTGCCGGAGTGCACGAGGCCAAACGGCACAACATCTGGTGCGGTTCATTGTCTCTGGGCTTGCTGGCACGTCTTCCTGGCCTGCATGTATGGTTTATTTTTCCTCCCCTCACTTCTCTTTTTTCTCCTCCCACGTTTGTCCAACCTTCCTCTTGCCTTTCATCGGGCATCACGACAGCAAGATCGTGATTTTATCGCAAAATCTGCACTTGGTAGTGGCGTGGCTATGCCGAGGTAAGGTGTACCTCAGGGGACAACAGGCGGATCCTCACAAACCAGCAAGCGTCTGCCCTTCTGAAGCATGAATAAACTAACTTGACGGTACCAAGGAGCACCTTTTTAACACCAGGCCACATTGCACAATCTCGCCCGCTGCCTGTTTCTGTAAGCTATTGAAACATCAAAGCTGAACTCAGGACTGTTCAGTGATATGTCTCACAAGTAACATGATGGGTAATTTATCTGTTTTATAGGCATGGCCTTGAGTTCTGAATAAGGGCTCCCATAATTCATTGGTTATCTAATCTGAGAATGTTTCTATGATGATATATGGCCTCATGACTCTTTTCCTCTCCGGCTGTGTTCTTTGGCCCTGTGCCTCATTTGGTTGCGGTGGGTTCAGAAGCAATGCGTCAGTGTTGCCCTGTTCCGATTTAGACAGCGGATTTGGGAAAAGGCAACACTATGAAAGTGGTTAGCACGGAAACTACGTAACGCCAACTTACTGTGCTGTGCGCAGGTGGGTGGTTAACTAGGCTGATAAATTTTAATATGGTCATGCAAACATAAATGTGAAAAGACTTTAGGGCGACAGAATTACGATGGGTGGCACCCCTAACTTAAAATATGATTCCGCAGTTCTGAGGGCCAAATTGCACTCGAGCATCTGTCATCTACGAGCGCCGGAGAACCGGGACGTAACACTTATTTCCGCAGGATACTTATTGCACAGAACACTTACCGTTCTACTGACCCACTGATCCACCACGGCACTTCTCTGTCCAGCGGGGCCATTTATGACAAAAACCACAAGCCTTCAAGATTTTACGAGTTCTGAAGGATTCACTCAGGCTTGTGCGTTGTGCTGCCCCAGCCATGCCAGGATATCCGCGCACGGACTCGATGTTTTCAGTTCTCCCGTTACCACTGCTGATGGAGTCCCCCGATCAGAGTGAAGCGTTCGGTTACTGCAATTAATCTCCCGCCTGGGTAATTCTTTCTGTTTTGAAACGAAACGATGTAGACCCGTGAACAGATGTCGGTCTGTGATTTAAAGTCGGTGGGAAGGAAGACGTAAGGAGCGTTTCCCAATGAGTCCACACTGCCGGGCAGGTCGTAATTGTTCAATATTTACGACCCCGACAAAGAGTTGTGTAATCTACTGCTTTTTTGGAAGTGGAAATTCCTCGTGAGACTGGTTATTAAAAACAGATTTATTCACGGCCGCCAGAATGTTCCGCCCGCTCTCCTCACACCATCTGAATCCCTCTCCAGCCCTTAACTCTCCATGGGATCCGCTGTTTTCTTCTTCGCCGGGCAGGAAATTTACTATATCTCTGTTTAGGCGAATCATTCAGCCAGAATGCTACTGTAACTGAACAGGGACAATGAGGCCTTTTTAGTAGAAACCGCAGGGCCAAAGGCAGATGAGAGAGAATCTAACAGAGACAGGATTTTCAAATCCGGCCCCACAAATCTACTTTACGAGCCCGTCCACATCGGCCTATGGATTCTCTTTTGGCCTTTCGGTGCTCCTTCATGTATCATGTATTCCCTCAGTCTTCATTTTTATCCTCTCTTTCGGTGTGTGAAAGAGAACAAATAAAGAGGAATAAATCATCAGACTGCAATACCGTAGCTATGCCTCTGCGAACTGTGGGAAGACAGCTTTATAAGATTGTGGCGCTTTAAGACTGTTTGTGCGAAACAACAGGGCTTTTATGTTGCAGGATTTGGTTTTAGTCGTTGCTCCTCTTGGTCGGTTGGTTTTCACGGTGGAGACAGTCAGCCAGAGCCAGATTGGAATTGAAACTGTAACTTCTTTTGGTTTCACTAATTAGCTCAAGGCTTTTTTTCTCTACATCCGACTGCAACTCATTAAAAGACAATAGGGAGCAAAACTCCCATCTAGTCCGGCTGACACATTTATTGGGTGTCAGTTCTCAGTGGCCCGTCACAGAACCACAAACATGGTTTAACTGTTCCAAGCTGTATCGGACCACAGAAGCAGGCTATTTTGCACGCGCGTACAAAGGGACTTCCCCCGTTTCTTTCGTTTTCCCTCTCTACGTCCCTCCCTCTCTCCGTTGAAACCTACAAAGAGCATCCAGGGGGACGGACCAGAGGACAGGGAAGACTCAGGAGGATGCGAGGATCACAATGTGGAACCCATGCTGGGGGCTGTTGTCGCCAGGCTCTTTTACAAATCAAGTCCCAGGCCTCTTCACTTCCTGGGCCGTGTGCCGGTTCACTCCGTAGGGGAGACGCTTCAAAGGGGGGTGATGAAAGCAAACGGGGGAGGGGCCATGGGGGACGTCAGGGAGACGTTTATCCCCGCGTTGCCTAGCCAGGTCTCTTTCATGTCAAACAAACCCTTTAGCATTGCCCAACAGGCCCCTGGCTCAGACCTCAGGGAGGATGGCTGAAGCTACGAGCAATGCTGCCAAGGTAAAGCGCTAGCAATGTCACGAGCTAGCTACACACAGATTAACCCGCAGTAAATTCAATCCGTATGCTGCCAAGGTAAAGGGCTAGCAATGTCACCAGCTAGCTACACACAGATTAACCCGCAGTAAATTCAATCCGTATGCCATGCTGTCACCAGCTAGCTACACACAGATTAACCAGCAGTAAATTCAATCCGTATGCTATGCTGCCAAGGTAAAGGCTAGCAATGTCACCAGCTAGCTACACACAGATTAACCAGCAGTAAATTCAATCCGTATGCTATGCTGCCAAGGTAAAGGCTAGCAATGTCACCAGCTAGCTACTCACAGATTAACCAGCAGTAAATTCAACCTATATGCTATGCTCACAACCCTGGAGAACAACAGTAGGTGAATCTCAACCATGTAAACCAAACGGCTACACGCTGCAGCTGTCGAATCTACTACCCAACATATTTTGATGTAAATGTTGATGTTTGTGGTGCCACGGCAACCAAAAACGTCTTGTTAGGGTGTTCACTCAAACATCCGCAGGTTGCGGTGACACCTGGACGTGCTTAAAACGTTTCCAGTGATTTAACTGAAAATTACGTTTTACATCAACGCATGACTTACTGTATGTTAAATTGCAAACTTGCCCACTGGTCTTTACAACCTGGCCAACACGGAATTGCTTTAAATTGTAGTTTCACCGGTTTTTCTCCTCAGCCAATCACACAACAGTCTGTGGATAAATTAGAATGAACAATCCGACTTTATGTGAATTGCTTTCAGTGACCGCGGTGTCTATGATTCTGAAGAGGAGAGGCACAGCTCCATAAGAGTGCCATGGATCTTTGCAGGGTCCTTCGTCTCCGCAAACGTGAGAGTCAATTGTGAGTCTATGTGTGTGCGACTCAATATGTGACAGTGTAATGCATGGGTAAGTACGTGTGCACACACGAGCGCACACACACACACCCACACACGCAGCTGGACTGATGAGCAGTGTTGCATCAGTTTGAGATCAAGTGCAATAGAAGGAGGACAGGGAGGAGAGAAGAGGGAGTAAGGGGGGGGGGGCGGGCAAAGGATGGCACGGAGGAGGCGGAGGAAGGTAATAGAGTAGGGGAGAAGGGGAAAGAGGGGAGGAGGGGTGCCGTGCGAGGGGGGTAGAGGAGGAGGAAAGTGGGAGAAGACGGAACTCAATCAGGGCCGGGTCACATGGGTTCAGGGCGGCACTTCAGCGGCGCGGCGGCACTGAGAAATGCGAGGCGACAGTTCATTTTGGCTGGTGACAGTTTTTGTCGGTCTCACTCGCTGGCTCCCCGGTGGACAGTGTGTCGGAGGCAGCCACGGCAGGAGAGGAGGGACACGGAAGGGGGGAGTGAACCACGGCGGGGGGGTTTAGCTCCCACCCTGTTCAGACGAAGAACAGGGTGGGAGCTAAACAAGCAGCCGACAGTGACAGTTAAGGAGAATGGCCAATGAGGAATATCCTAGATCAGAGCGATATAATCAACCAGAGAAATATACTAGACCAGAGGACTGTCTTAGGCCTGAGGAACATCCTTGACCAGAGTAATATTATAGACCAGAGGACTGTCTTAGGCCTGAGGAACGTCCTTGACCAGAGTAATATAATAGACCAGAGGACTGTCTTAGGCCTGAGGAACATCCTTGACCAGAGTAATATTATAGACCAGAGGACTGTCTTAGGCCTGAGGAACGTCCTTGACCAGAGTAATATAATAGACCAGAGGACTGTCTTAGGCCTGAGGAACATCCTTGACCAGAGTAATATAATAGACCAGGGGACTGTCTTAGGCCTGAGGAACATTATATACCAGAGGAACATCCTATACCAAAGTACTGGCATTACTCAGCTACATTAGAGGATCCCAATGGAGCATAGTAATAGTCCAAAGGAACACAATAGTCCAGAGGAACACAACAGTCCAGATGAACATAATAGTTCAGAGGAACAGAATATTCCAGAGGAACACAATAGTTCAGAGAAACACAACAGTCCAGATGAACATAATAGTCCACAGGAACAGAATATTCCAGGAGAACACAATAGTCAAGAGGAAAATAATTGTTCAGAGGAACATTGTAGTCCAGAGGAACATTCTAGACCGAAGAGTCTAAATACTTTCTTGTGTGCATCTTGTCCATGGCGACAGCCTAACAATGGTGATATGACAGAGATGACAGTTAAAGCGATCACAAATTACAGGACAATGCAAAAAACCCTCACAGCTCTTCAAAGCCATTCCTTTGGCTCCTACCTGACACACTTTCCCAATAACACACATTCACATTAAAACACCTTCATGGGCGGTCATGCACAGAGACTCTGGGGGTTCATTGAGCAGGAGAGCGACACTCAACCGACAGGCGTGTGTGTGTTTGTCAGTGTGTTGGCACACAGGAGTGTGTGTGTGTATATGTGTGCGTGCGTGCGGCCCAGGCACCTCAGCTCGGTTTCGAGGACGCGAGCCTGTCCCGGCCGCTCGATTGACACCCGGGTAAACGAGAGGCGATGGATGCCGGCAAGCGGTTGAATGGGCCCTAATTTGCATGCTAATTGGACGATGGTCTGCGGATGATTGTTTTGGTCTGGATCAATTGGGAGACGAGCCGCAGCTCTGAGGGGGATGACAAACACACGTCGCAAGAGAGAGAGACAGCGTCGACACACTCAGCTATCAACGCCACGCTGTTCCCTGAACCAAACAACCACGAGATTTGGAGGAACAAGAGGCCAGAAGAGGGGCCCATGGAATGAGGGTTTGACAGGGTGTGTCCGCCTACTTACAGTGTACGCTGGGATTGGATGGGATTTATTTGAGACGGTAAGTAGGTGCAGCTGTAGTAGATGCGTTTGTCCTGTCTCTGTGTAGCATTTGCATCGAAATCCACTGCAGAAATAAACATTGCTTTCATGTGTGGTTTGAGGCATGCTCACATCTGCTATATGTGTTTCCAAGCGTATGGGGTTCATGTAAGCTTCTGCAAGTGCCTTTTTCTTCTCAAAATTTGTACAAAGTGAATCTGCGTGACATCTTGAGGTGAGGTACAAAGACTTTTCCGTTTTAGCTGGAAACACTTACAAAGTCTGTCTAATAGGACTTTCTGTTGCTGCATACTCTTGTCGACATTGTCAAGTAGGTATCAATGGATCCAACTTGCATCATCAGTCAGTGATTTATTGTCTTGCAGCTGTCAATACTTATGTTACGCATGGGCATGAGATAACCCCGATTGCTGCTGTTTGTGTGATAGTTTGAGGTTGTCAGACTGTGTGTGTTAGCGTGAGGTTGTCAGACTGTGACTGTTAGTGTGAGGTTGTCAGACTGTCTGTTAGTGTGAGGTTGTCAGTCTGTGTGTGTTAGTTTGAGGTTGTCAGTCTGTGTGTGGCTGTCAGACTGTGTCTGTTAGTGTGAGGTTCTCAGTCTGTGTGTGGTTGTCAGACTGTGTGTGTTAGTGTGAGGTTGTCAGTCTGTGTGTGGTTGTCAGACTGTGTGTGTTAGTGTGAGGTTCTCAGTCTGTGTGTGGTTGTCAG